>JASCZW010004685.1:0-38596 GCA_034211315.2 Aedes japonicus | reverse complement strand
ACCTAACTCAAAGCGTGAACGTACTTACTTGACAACAACAAGTTTTACGCCCGTTTATGAGTTCTTTCTTCGTTTTATTTATCAATTCCTCTTCAGTTTTGGCGACAAAACTGTTGGACTAGATCTTACGCTTCAAGTTGGCAAAGAAATTCTCGATAGGACGCAGCTAGGGGACGTTGGGCGGGTTCGCCGACTTGGGTACCACATCGATATTCCGCCGGTCCAGCTCCTCCAACGATCGCTTCGAGTAGTGGGCTGACGCCAGATCCGGCCAGAACACCGCGTCTTCGCCCTTCCGGCAGGCATTTCTATAAATTTCCCCGCTCACGTCCAGTCCGGAGCGAAGGAAGAGCGGCTTTAACATCACCTTCTCGCTAATTGTCAGCCACAGCAGCACCCTCTTGGGGAACTTGGTGTGTGAAATGAACTTCACCTCGGAGCTCACACCTTCATGCCCGTCGTTGCCATCCAGGGTGAGATAGGTCTCGTCGTCCATCACCACCGCCACGTCGCGAAGCGCCGGGAAAACCTCATTGACCATCTTATTCAGCCGCTGCTGCTGAGTCATTGCCTGCAGCTCCGAAACCAGTGGACGCGACTTCTGCTTCCTGACATGTACGTTCATGTTCTCCAGGTACTTTTTCACTGTTTGGCCGGTTGATGTAGTCACTTTTCGGTCACACTCGGTCTTCCTCTTCAGCGTCTTTTGGAGGTTCTTGTCGCACCGGGTCGTCGGCCGTCCGGAACCGGACTTTCGTTCGATGTTTTGATGTATCCGGCGTCCACAAAGTGCCGCACAATGTCCGTCGTTGACGCGGTGGGGTGCCGTGCTTTGAACGCGCAGACTTCTGAACGGAGTTCCTTCACTGTTTTTGCCATCACGGTTAGAGTTCGATTGATAGAGCTGTCAAATTTGTCTCATGGGTTACTATGATTGATGCTGCATGGGTAGTTTCGTCAGTGCTGGTGAAGGTAAACCCATGAAAAATCGGCAATTTTCACCCATTTTTTAATGCAAACGTTAGCAATGCAACGCACGACTGATGGGACTCAAAAACATGTTGCATTTCACCATAAATAGGCGGCTGCAGAACAATGTCACGTGATTCCTTTTCATTCATGACACACATTGAGACGATTATCCAGTCTAAAGATGATTTTGTTTTCGCCTGAAGGCATATCTTCCTATGCCTTGTGTTCGTAAATAAGTTCATGCATTTTTCCAATGATTTGACGTTTCATAACACGGTTCATCGCACAACGCTGATCAATTTCCGCATCAGAATGTCCAAACAAATAAATTCGAAGGAGTTTGTGTGTTCTTTATTCGCTGACGACAACTATGATCTGATTCGATGGTGAATGTGCCCTGTGGTTAATATATTAATAGGTGGCAAATTCAAAAAAGATAAGTATTGATGTTCAACAGAAATCCAATTATTGACTTGTTTATTCGAAATGACCTTAAATGTTGAATGTAATCCACGTTATAGGCATTAAAGAAAGACTAATTTTGGATGGCGATGAGAAAAAAATCTACAAAAAGATAATTCAATGGATTTTTTTTACATAAATCCTACGTTTTTTAACTCTTCTACACAAATGTTTCGATGGCCTTACGGCAGTTGGTTGGAACCTGTAGTGTCGAGTATTCGGATTCTGTAGTCTACCATCAACTGACTGTGTATTCTATCTCTCTTATCTACAAGTTTATACAATGTTCTATCGATATGCGTCTATGTATGGCCACCTGAAGTATCTCAACTACGCTAGAGAATAATCAAACTCTATATCTTCTCCTCTTCACGATAATCTATTGAAGAATCCAAGTGAAGCCAAAGTGAGGTTAAACATCATAGTAACTAAAACTGAAATTGATAATAACTTTCTGGATATTTTTTATACTGTATGAAATAGGTCAGTATCGTCATTGTCGTTGATTTTCGTATCTTTTTAACAAGCGCCATCTATGACGTTTAACCTCACTTTTTCCTAACCTGGATTCCTCCATAACTGCCCCCAACCGATAATCGCTCAGGTACGCTGGTTGCCTACCGTCTCGACGAGGTCGTTCTGTTGTTGATATCGATGATGCTCTTGAAGCGGTACTCATTGGCCCAAGGTTGAGATTGAATGACGATGACTCTGGAACTGATGAATCGCCACCTGGTTGCAATTCCATTCCTTTCAAATGAGACACGTTGCGATAGAACACCCTTCCTGTTTCCCTAGAGTATAACTTGACATCTGTGCCGTAACGATCTAATACCTTTTCGAAGTTCAATCCCATAAAAGGCAAAAAGCATGTAGCGCCTCACTCACAAACTGTGGGCCATTGTATGTTTTCATTGTCTTTGGAACTCCGTATCGACAGAAGGTTTCATGGAGAGCCTGTAACTGTAGAAGGCCGGCGTAGTGTGGCGCTGATGCCCTTCAACGGGTGCAGTTTATTCTCCACAAGCCCAGCTGCTATTACCTTGAACAAATTAGAGTGCTCTAAGCAGGCTATCCTACGGCCGAGAATAATCTTGCATGGAATAATGGAATATGACCTCGGTCTTAATATTCATGTGACATTGACAGAAGGTTTCATGGAGAGCCTGGACTATAAGTTGAGCTGTTATTTGCTTCATGATGACTACCTCTACAAACCTGCTGAATAATTCCACTATTACCAACAAGTTATGACCTGATGGAAGTGGTCCCAAGAAATCCACCGCAATTTGGACCCACGGATCGTGGGACATCTTTGTTCGTACTAGTGGTTCTGGTGGTCCTGTCGATGAAACCGGCAGGCATTTTTTGCAGGATTTTACAAAATGTTGTCCTCATAATCGATTACTGGCCAACTTCTGTCGCAATCGTCGTTTCATTACTACCATTGCGGGATGACCGATCTCCTCTCAAAAACACTCCCTCCATTTGATACAACTCTGATGAGTACGGTTTAAAAGGGGTAGAGAGATCTGTCCAACTCCCAGAGATCAACGCTTCAATATCTCTTTTTATTTGCTCGTCCTTATCCGATTCAGCCACTATTTTCTCTTATGGAACTGCTACTAGAGCTGGCATATTGATCAGTATTTGTATGTATTTTTATCCTCCCATTATAAACGGCTGTGGTTCTGGCAGAGAAAGTCTTGACAGAGCAGCCGCTAAATTTGTGATACCGGCCCAAGTAGCACACTACGTTAGTTGTAGTAACTTGATTATGACTTAGCAAGTCATATTTATGTTATCTTATGTTACCGAATGGCAACAAATGTACTACTAGGGGGACTCGTAAACTACCTTGAAGTTGATTGAATGTAACCGGAGCACCCATCGTTCTATCCGTGCACAGGCCATAGATCGATGGCCAAACAAAAACTGGCGCGGCTTACAGTCTGTTACCAGCTTAAACAATCATAGTAACCCATGAGTTAGCAGACAAAATTTGATAGGTCTATCAGTCGAACTCTAACCGTGATGGCAAAAACAGTGAAGCAACTCCGTTCAAAAGTGTGCGCATTCAAATAAGACGACGAGACCTATCTCACCATGGATGGCAACGACTGGCAGGGCACTTCGTATTTTACTTCCCCCACGAAGGATGTGAGCTCCGAGGTGAAGTTCATGTCACACACCAACTTCCCCAAGAAGGTGCTGCTGTGGCTGACAATGAGCGAGAAGGGGATTTCAAAGCCACTCTTCTTTAGCTCCGGACTGGCCGTGAACGGGAAAATTTATAGTACGAAATGCCTGCCGGAAGTTGCGTCGTTCATCGAGAAATACCACAAGGGTGACGTTAGGCCGGATCTGGCGTCGGCCCAATACGCGAAGCGATTGTTGGAGGAGATGGAGCAGCTGAATATCGATGTGGTACCTAAGTCAGCGAACCCGCCCAACGTCCCCCAGCTGAGTCCCATCGAGAATTTTTGGGCCGACCTGAAGCGTAAGGTCTACTTCAACAATTTTGTCGCGAAAACTGAGAAGGAATTGATAAATAAAATGCCTACATGCATGTTTTCGTCCGCCATGGCAAATGTTCCGGTTAACTGTTAAGTATTATGGGGCAAATGCTCCTTCATATTACACCGTTAAATATTGGTTTCGAGAGTTTCGTGGTGACCGCAACTCCACAACCGATCAAATCCGCAGCGGCAGGGCCTCCGATGCGGTTGCAGAGGACAATTTCAAAAAATGTTCATGAAACGGTGTTGACTGACCGGAAAGTCAAGATGCGTGAGTTAGCAGATACCACAAAGATTAGTACGGCATATGAAAAAGTTATCCTGCCGCTGGGTGCCGCACAGGTTCTCTCTCGACCAAAAACACGAACGCGAGATCAGGTCGAAACAGTGTTTAGACTTGCTGATGCGGAAGTTGAAGCAAGTGACAGATGTTATGGCCACTTGAGAACCTTCATAAAACCTATTTGCTGCCATGAAAACCAGCATACGGTCAAATAGCCACAGCTGTCAAACATCACTGTGATACCGGGTGGGTTTTTGTTGTTCTGCCTTGTTCGATTTTTGGCTCTTCTGATTCATATAGCAGTTTAAATAATATCTAGTTGCGGGAAATTTTGTTTGATAGCAAAACATGCAAAACAGATTGAGTTTTTTACAACATATTATCATCATGCTCCAAATCATATGCGCATTTATTTTTATGGTGAATTTTCGCACGGTAAGAGCCGAAAAATAATGCAGCTCGGAAATTATACGAGTTTATAACAACAAAAACAAAATGAAACAAATATGTTCGATAAATTAATCATGAATTTCCTAAAAAAAATATGGAATTAAATGAGGTTATCTAAAAGAATATCGAAATAGGTCTCCGATCTACACAGTTTAAAAAAAAACATGTAATTTTCTTCGTTATCTAAATGTGCAGTAAAGGGAACGCTAGATTTGACAGAAAATAATGGGATATTTCATGTAAAGCTAAGTCAGATAACGCCTGAATCTAGTCTGTTGTATGAAAGATTGCGAACATTGTTGCACGGCGCATGCAAGATTGCAAATAATTTCGCTGTTTACACTTCCTTTGGCTTGAAATTAAACGAGGGGAAATTGTGCGAGCCAGTTGAAACTCATTTTTATTTGAGTACAGTTCATTTGCATTACATTTAACATTTTGTGCATTTATTTTTCAACATTGAAGGATTCCGATTCCAATTCGCTGCCGATGCCTTCTTGTTCGATGAGGAAAGGGGCTCTGAAAGGGGCTTTTCTCTCCAAGAGATGAACAGCCTCCATTTGATTTGCACAGAGAGTCACCTCACCCGAGGCGACAATTGTCACCTCGCATGTGAGAGCGAGTCGTGTCGACTCACCCGCCATGCAGAATAAGGCTGGAAGTGCAATCATTAAACAATAGCGAGATGGCGAGAAGAATAACAAGCATATCTCGATCCGGGCGTAGAGGTGTAGTCAGCGATACGGAAAGAAAAGTAAGCTAACATGATTATGCTTATTGGTGGTGGGCGGGTCCTCCCTTAGCTCAGTCGGTAAAAAAACAGCTACAAAGCAACACCATCTGGAGGCGGCTGGGTTCGATTCCCGGTCTGGTCTAGGATTTTTATTCGTTAAGGAAAATTTCTTGACTCCCTGGGCATAGGGTATGGTTGTACTTGTCACACAATCATACAAATGCAAAAATGTTACCTGGCATCGAATGCTCTCAATTAATAACTGTGGAAGTGCATTTGGAACACTAAGTAGAGAGCAAGCAATAAGCAAATTGTGAAAGCAATAAGCTTGAAATGCCAAAAAAGAAGAAGAAAAAGAAGGAACTGTGGTGGCAAGGCAAAAAGCCTCCACCATTTGGTAGAACTAAGAAACCCACTAGTCGGGTACACAGAGCACAGGCGAAGCGAGAGGTGACTGAATGGACAGGAGCTCCAGACTTGTATATATCACGAATAAAGTTGAGAGCTGGCTTGACTATCATCTGAACCAGTCGTGCATTAATTTTATTACTGGTAGAAGAAGTCACAGTATCGTTTAACTGGTGGATTAGTTAGATTAGCACATTTACCTTCACTCAGGACGACTGCTCTTATTAACGGCGGTGTTGTAGAAAGGGTCCTGATGCAACGGAGACGGAAAAACCGACCAATTCACCTCCAAAAAAGGTTTCCTGCTAAACAAACTGTCTTCAGGCTTTTAAAGGGTGGAACGGTCAAGACTTGGTCGACTCAAAAGTCGACTAGTTTTTTAATCGTGCATTTGAAAACTTGACCATCCCTCGTTTTGTAGGTGTATCTGTATGGAATGTTGAATCTTTTTTGTTTTTGCCATTTTCTATTCAGTTGTCAAAAAGGCGTCGAAGCAAGAAGAGCAGCGAATAAATTTTGCACGCGCATTAATCCCACGCCGACTTTGCAAAATCACTTAATACTGCCAAAACAACCGTGACGAATGTTATTAAAGTGTTCGAAGAACGTCTGACGACTGCCAGGAAGCCGGGATCAGGAGGAAACCGGAACCAGAAAGCCGCAGCGATCGGAAGAATAGTGGCAAGCATTTTCATACGCAATGAAGGAATCCAGGTAACGCAAAAGTGAGGTTAAACGTCGTAGATGGTGCTTGTTTAAAATAATTTTTCGAGCTTTCTAAGCAAAGTAATTTGTCATAAAAAGATAAGCAAATTAACGATAATGACCTTACTGACCAATTCCATACAGTTTGAAAAATAGCCAGAAAGTTATTATCAATTTCAGTTTTAGATATTACGATGTTTAACCTCACTTTAGCTTTTCTTGGATTTTTCAATCCCATCCTTTCCATCAGAGATACTGTCAACATACAAGGATGCAGCGATACCAGTTCGAGATGATAAGTAAACCACAACAGCCAAAGGAAGAGCGTGTATGTTGTATACACACTTAGAAAATTTTAAAGTATTCGGTTATTTTTTACCGAACTTTCAACAGCTGAACGTTCGGTAATCCGATTTACCGGAATTCGGTGAAATGTTACAGTATTCCGGTAAAAAAAAATACCGGAACTGGGCAAATTTTACCGAAATCCGTTTAATCGGATTACCGAAACAGCTGTTGAAAGTTCGGTAAAAAATTACCGAATTTTGTAAAATTTTCTAAGTGTGTACGAGTTTGTTGACCAAGTTTGATTGCGTCGTAATGGACGATGAAACATACATCAAGGCTGACCAGCTCCCAGATCAAGAGTTTTATACGATTATCGAAAAAGGAAATGTTTGAGGCAGAAAATATGTCAAAGTTCCCCCGGTCTTGAAGAAACATAGTTGTTCCGTGCTGTTTTGGCCAGACCTCGCTTCCTGACACTACGGAAAAATGGCTCAGAAATGGTATACAGCCAATAGTGTTGAAACCATACCCAAGGAGAAAACTCTCCATACTCGCCGAAACTGCACCCAATTGAAAAATACTGGGCAATCGTTAAGAGAAACCTCAAGAGAACTCAAAAAACAGTTGGAAGTGAAAAGCAGTTCAAGGCAAATTGGCGTTTAGGTGGATATAACAGCGGTACAAAATTTGATGGAAGGTGTGAAACGTTAAACTCCCGACAGTTCGGATTTGTAAAGTCGGAAGCCTAATCAATTTAAAAAAACAATTTTCCTGTGTTTTGAAGACGATGAACTTCAAAAAGAAATAAAGATTGATCATTTGTATGATAAACTTATCAGTGTGCACTTAATCATATTTGACCAATTTTTGACCGATCCACCCTTTACCCTTTGAGGTAATAGAAGTTCAGTTACATGCATCAATTTCGAAAATATTTGTTCAACCTTGTTTATTACAGTATGTAACTTTTCATATAGTAAGCAAATGCCTAAACCAAGCTTCGATATATGAAATTTCTAATTAATAGGGGTTTCAAAGTTTCGAATCAGAACAATTCCATGACAGTGATATACCACTCAGCTTTATTCCAATTGCTAACGGCTACTACACGGAAGTTATAATCATTCGTCAAGAAATTTTCCAATTATACATCGAGCTTATCTACAGCTAGTGATTCTACGCAGTTAACGCTAGACACGGCACGCGCATTTCAAGAACGGAGTGAGAATAGAATGCTACACCTACTGTGCAAGAGTATATTCGGAATCATCGTTTGTGCTAGATATCTAGATTAGGGTAGTTAATGACGCCATTAACAACCTGGCCTGAACTGAGCGTAGCTAAAATGGCACATAGAAGTACGTATACAAATCGTTGATAGAAAAGCCTTAACAAATCCTACAAAACTATTCGATCCCTTCAGTTGGAATCCACCATTCCGAGTTCAATCCTTTCAAACTCGTCCTCCTTGTTGATTGTGGCACACCGAGCAGTGAGGTCGTCCTGCAATGCAACGAAATCGAATTAACTCCTCACTTCTAACTCAATAATAATCCCCGTCTTACCTCTCTCCAGCTCCAAGCAATTGCCCCACTCTTGCAGTGTAATTCTGTGGTCTCCATTCGGATCGCAGGCTTCCAGGAACAGGGCAATACAGTACTCAACGTCATCAGCGGAGCACGGATCGGGAATAGCTCATGTCGCGAAACGGAATTATCGTTCGGATGACCGTCCAAATCGCACCACTTCCAGATGGCAGCGTTCGTCCACCGCTTGGTCAGATTGGTTTCGGCTTCCTGTTCCAGCTCCATGTACGCTTCCGGCAATTCATTACGCACAGCTAAGTCACGCATCACGTTGAACAACCAGTCACGCATACGACGTGGGAAATCGGCCAAATCGTTCTCGGAGCAGTCCTGAAAAATGTCAGTCAAATGTAATTTCCCTCTTGGAGTAGTCCGAGCTGCCAACTTACCGGCATATCGCGGCACTGGCCGTAATAGTCAATATGGACATGCTTGACTTCCTCCCCACGGCACCGTGGATCGTCCGTGTTGCACAGACAGCGCTGTCGGTGAACTTCGCATGCCGAGTCCCACGTTTCGTTCAAATTGGTGCAAACCTTGCGTCTGGAATCCGGTTCCTCCGGGCATTCGGGAATGCAGACACACTTGGCATCGTTGGCCTCGGCCTGGCAGATGCGTCCAGCACCGCAACGAACACCCTTGCATGGATCGGCCAGTCGTGGTAGGGTCTCAACGCCTTCCGGGAAGTTGTAGTGTTCCGCAGCGATCTTGGCCGCCAGTTCCCGAGCCATTTGATCTTCCTTTTCGAACTGCCGCTGCACAGTGCTGGGCTTCGATTTGTCTCCAGCAGATCTTCATCGTCCTCGTCGAAGTCTTCGGCAGCGCTGTCATCCAGCAGGTCATCGTCGCTTTCGTTGGCACTGACCAGCAGGCACGTGGTCGCCAACAGAAGAGCCAACGCCGTCAGCTCCAGTCGCCGCATGGTGCTGATGATGATGATGTGGATTTGTCCAACTCACAATCGCGTTTCGTTGCTACAGTCGATTAAATGTTGCCGATGGGATGGAAAGAAAATAAGGAACAACACGAGTTAATGAATGAACCAGATTTATGCGACCCGATAGAATCACCAGCGCTGACGGCGGGGAGCTGTGAATGAACTTGTGCGAAGCAAGTGGGTGGTGAGAGTTGGACGGAGTCTGGAAAAGATATCAACCGCTGCAGGCGGCATCTTGTAACCTTTATCGCCATCCAGCATCCTGTTCAGTTTGTGTAAACATTTTCTGATTCAAAGGAGGGTGCTGGTGTATGATGAGAGCTCAATGTTTTACATTCAACACATAAGTGTTGAAATGTAAAAGCGCATACAGCGCATAGAAAATGCCCCACGGCGTGCATCACATATTATCACAACGGCACGCTTTCAATTAAAGTTTATTAAAAATGTTGTCATCTTTCGCTCGTTTAAATTACACATTCGCAACAACGCTATCTACGAAGCTGGTACAGACAGATGCAACACGCTACAAACGACGGATAGGCATCAGCGCGGAAACGAATCTACTAAATCTCCAAACGGGCTGTGCTATGCAGTTTGTGTGCTGCGTATGCAATTCTGTGCAACGTGGTTATGGTCGTTTCTGTTCTCGGTACAGTTTTACATAAGAGCTGATGATAGTGCAAAATTTAATTCAATTCATAAACTATCCAGGTGGTCGGTGAAAGGGCAGCCTTAAAAACTTTTAGAGATCCTTCTTGGGACAACTAAGTTCGATGATTAATCGCAGTTTTTCGATTTCAATGTCTCCTCACGCAATGCTGTGAGAGAAACTGACGTTTCCGATTGGGTGTATGCAATACATAAACAAAAACGATGTGCTCTAAAATCGGGAGCTCCACGTCAATCATCAAGGTTAAACTTACATTCGAAAACAGCTCGATTTCGGTTCTCTCATGCAGTAGGCTAGGAGAAGAGGAAAAAAAAACATGTTCGGAAGATCCCGTCAATGCATACTGAGATTACACATTTTCGTAAACAGACGTAAACTATAGGTCGACTATCTAACTCCGTAACAAACAGCCCGTAGCGGTTTTTTAAGATGTGAAAAAGAAAACCGGATAAAAAGAAAACTAATTTTCATCTCATTGCATTACACTGTTTACGTCAGTTGAATTGGGATGGTAAACATATAAGCTTATAAATTCATGACCAGTTGCTGGCTGCACATAAACAAATGATATTTTTGCGATGATCGATTTATAACCTTGGAGGAGGGAGGAACTGAAGGGCCATCCAAAAAATCGCGAGAAGCGGTCTGGATTTAAAAACAGAAATGCAGCTGTTCATCCTTCACACCAGAAATACTTAATATCAGATTTCAATGATGCTGTTCTGAGCCCGTATGAGAAAAGAAGACCTTTTTTTAACAACAATGCATTACATGCACACATGTTTACATGAACCATATTTTTAACCGTGCTCTTCTTCGCTGGGAAGATATTGTTCGCGATGGATTGCGATGGATGATGTCATCATGTGTGATGATTCAAATTTAGAAAAAATAAAATTAAATAAAACGTTAGAAGGCATTCATCGTTAGTATATTCGATTCTATGCACTCAAAGAAGCACTGTATATCATTGATTATTTATGTCGCAACGAATGAATGATTTAGTCAACAGTTACAATTTACAGATTACAACTGCAAATGTATTCAAATCATGCTTCTAGTATCGATTTTCAAATAATCTCAAAATTCTGAGGCTAATTTTATAATGCAATTCCGCAATTCCGAAACGGATTTTCAACTGATGAATCCGATGTAAAAATTCGGAGAACTTAACGACGTCAACCCTTTCTAGAAAAATGGCAAGAAATGTCCGATTTTGTGCCGTTTTCCCTTTAAATTAGAAAATTTTTAATACATCAATATTTTTTGTTTATGTTGAAGTGTAGTCAACCAGTCTAAGCAACCTTATGTATTTTGAAAAAGTCCTATAAACCGCAGTGCTGCAAATTATCAAATCATGCATTTGAATTCGAACTAACACAAACCATCAGTTGAACCTGGCGAACCTTCTGGTCATTTGAAATATTGGTGGTTTTTGAATAGATTTGAACTATGTGAGTGTTTCATTCATACGGGCTACTATCAACAATCAATATGCAACTAGCGATTTGAAATTGGTTCACTGTTGTAGAACCCCTTGGCACACCTTGAAGCCAGCACCTTGCTATACATATTTGCGCCATTGTTTTGATTTGCTGTGTTATTTTGACAGAATATTTGAGAGTGTGTTCCCTTGCGCTGAACTGGCCGGCTTGACGTGCCGCAAGGGCTCAGTAGGGATTCCAGGACCCGAAGCACATCAATTATTTTTTCCACTATAGCAGCAGCACATCCATATTATAGATATACTATTCTTTGTAATTTCAGGTCATCCAAGGAACTCCTAAGTATTTTTAAATAATTTTAAATATATTTTGTTTTTTTTCGGTGGTTATGATAATTTATCAAAGGTTAGTAGTGCATGATCGGGCCCGTCTATAATTGCAGCAGGATCACAATCTGTAGATATGTGAATACAATTAAAATTGGTATTATCATTTTATACTATAACATCCCTTCGCTATTTTATCTATATTCTATGCCATTTTCACTGAAAAAAATGTAGGAAGCATTATGTACGGCAAATTCTACTCAAAAAAGCATTTTTCTTATTCACCAAAACTGTATAATTTATAATCATTGCTCTCCTGTTTCCCATTATCTCTTCTAGATTTAGACCAATAAGAAATATCGGACTTTTTTTTTTGTCTGGTCTTACTTAATCTACGTTTTTGGCATTATTCATGCTTATATAAAATTTATTTCTCCTAATTGTTTGCTGTTTTCGGCTTTTCCAAGACTATTAGGACATTAAAACATATTTACTTTACTGGCTTGCTCGTATTTTTATTTTAAATTATAACGATTTTTATTTTATGTTATGATATCAAATGATATGATATTATTGCATTTAAATTCATTTGATAAAAATTGCTATAGTACCTGTGAGACTCACTACAAAAAGTTTTTGTGATTCAAGGAAATGGAACAGCACTTCGAAATTTTGCTATATGCTATATAATTTCAGATCATTCATGGATATTCCAAGTATTGTAAAATATGTTTAAATCCATTTTTTTTCTCATAGCTACTATATTGTCTTAATTTTCAGGTTAACAAATTGAATTGTTACTATCATTCTTACATTTACTTACTATATTAAATATCATTGTAATAATCATTCACTATATTTTTTTTTATTAGTTTAATATTCACTATATTTTATATATTACTACATGACATTGAATATGTATTGGGCGGGGAGGGAGCGTCAGGGTATCATTCAGGCTGGAATTGGACGGTGGAGTGATATGACAGCCGGCGTCTGGGAGGAATAAACAGTATCATTTTCTTATCCTACCGATTCGATTGTGAAGTTGCGAATTCTACTCCAGCAGTTTCAGCGTGAGTGGCGCGCCCTTCTTGACAGGCCATCCCGTGGAAGGCTTAGTGAGTGTTGCGGGTTGGGTTGTGCGATTTGTTGGATCGTATCGTTGGAAGGACAATCTTATGTTCCCGCGGGTTTCGCGGAGTGTCTCTGCTTAACTCAGTTTGATCTTGCTGTTGAGTGGAGCTGCATACATGACAAGGTCGTAGAGGGGATGGTGGCTACCTTACATACATACATACATACAGGAGCGAATATGTGTGTATACTTCTAGAACATAAAAAGAAACAAAAAGAGCCTGGCAGGGTCACAGTGGAAGCAATCCGAGTCTCATGGACAGTCAGGCATCTCAGCCTCTGGTTGGAAAAACACCAAGTAGCCGCCAAGAAAGACCTACGTGTACTGAAGCACATGCATGCGAGTATCATCTAAAGCAGTATTTTCCCAACAAATCAAAAGTAATAACAGTGTGGGTAAGTAAATCAGTTAACATCTCCAAAACTACATACACATCATACATTCAAACATAACTATATATTATAAAACCGCCCACAAATACCCATGTCCAACAGAGCAGCTTATTTTCCCGATGAGTCTAACGTCAAATACTTTGTTCCATTTGGGAGCATAGACTAAGAGAGATAGCTATTACATTGTCACACCTGTTACTATATGAAATTTCGCAGATACCAAAAACTGCACTGACACGAATATCACTTACAATGTAATGACACGGACAAAGTACAAAAACACGGACTTTAACAAATACCTGGACAACAAAACGCGAACACGGACTGATACTGAATCCCAAAAATTTTCAAGAAGATTATGTGAGCTGATTTCGAAAGCCCGGTGTTTATTTGGTCACCATAGACTAATCCTTCCGGCATAATCACTTGAGAATTTTCAAAAACCAACCCCGATCATTGCAATCCTATGGGGATTAAAAAAAAAAAAAAAAAAAAAAAAAAAAGAATATTTGAGAGTGTGTTCGTGTGTGTTCATTATTAGGGGCGCATTATAGATCATTAGGTTCTCGCCGAGCGATCTCACAAACACTAGCGTGCTGCTTTACACGTATAGGATCGATTTGTTTATTGTTTTCAACCACGAGATCAACTGTCAAAAAGTTTAGGTTGACAACGGTTTGTTTTTTATTTTCAACCAGCAAAACGATTGCATTAGTGAAACTTCTTACTAATACTAACGGCGGCAGAGAAGTCTATTGCACGGAATATATTATCCTCACTTTTTTGACAGTTCAGGGAGCTTGTTTACAAGGTGTTAGAATTTGAACCGCTCAAACGAAATTTTTCGTTGGCTTTTTACGGATTCTGTACGATTAGATCCAGGAAATAATGTTGAAATGAGCACTGTTGTCTATTTTCCGGCGATTTTAATTCAATTGTTACACTGATAGGCAAAATAAAGTGCCCACCTCTTCGTTTTTTCAATTTCTCTCATTTACTTGGTTCAAATTAAAGTAAACACAGTGTAGTTTTTTTTTCTTATTTTATTTTTTATATTCTTTTTAAGTTTCACTTATGGAATACTGAAAAAAAAGGAGTTTTACTTAAAGAAAAAAAATCAATATGTGTTGAAAAAAAACAGTGACAAAATAAAGTGCCCACTTCAAAAATCGATATGTTTTCGAAAAGTTTCCATTGAAAGACCCTTCGATTGTTTATGTTTTGAAATTTTGACATGTTTTGAAGCAAACGGCTCAACATGGTGTATTTATATACGTGATCACATTTGATTCAATTGAAAAAAAATGGAGAACGCAGTGCTTTCGAAAGCAATTCCCTTGTGTATCCGATAATTGGTCGTTCGTGATGTGCAAAACGGTGAATCGCACCGGGCTGTCGCTAAGAAGTACAGTATCAGTAAGCCAGCGGTTGGCAAAATTCTTCTGAAGCTTAAAACGTTTGGATCAGTGGTGGATCGCCCTGGCAGAGGCAGGAAGCGGAAAACGGATGCGAGAACGGACACCAAGATCATGCGCGAAGTCAAGAAGAACCAGAAGGTAACTGTCCGCGAGATCCAGGAAACCCTTCAGTTATCAGTTTCCGGTCGAACTGTTCGTCGCCGTCTCGTAGCACAGGGGTTGAATAGCAAACTTGCCCGGAAGCGCCCATTTATCAGCAAGGCAAACAAAGCCAACCGGCTTAAGTTTGCTAAGGAGCATGCTGATAAGCCCCTAGAGTTTTGGAAAACGGTTCTCTGGACGGACGAATCAAAATTCGAACTGTTTAACCGAAAGCGGCGGGTTCGTGTTTGGTGCAGATCGGGAGAGGAGCTTCAGGAGCGCCACATCCAAGGCACGATGAAGCATGGAGGAGGAAATGTGATGGTCTGGGGTGTTTTTTGTGGGGTGGAGTGGGAAGCATTGTGAAAATCGACGGGATAATGACGGCAGATTCTTACATCAACATCCTGCGAGAAAATCGACGGGATAATGACGGCAGATTCTTACATCAACATCCTGCGAGAAAATCTGGAGGTTTCGCTGATCCAGACGGGCCCTGAAAAGAAGTTCGTATTCCAGAAGGACAACGACCCGAAGCATACTGCCAAGAAGACCAAGTCTTTCTTCCGGTCTTGTCGGATCAAACCGCTGGAATGGCCTCCACAAAGCCCGGACCTCAATCCCATCGAGAATTTGTGGGCGATTCTCGATGCCAGGGTTGACAAAACGGGTGTTACCAATAAAAATAACTATTTTGAAGCCCTGGAGCGCGCCTGGGAAGAGCTAGATCCACAGCACCTAAAGAACCTGATCGAGAGCATGTCGAAGCGCCTGCAGGAGGTCCTGAAGGCCAAAGGAGGACACGTCAATTATTGAAATGCTTTTATTTTACTTTAATTTATGTTTTCTGTAGCCTTAATGAAGTGGACACTTTATTTTGTCACTGTTTTTTTTTCAACACAAATTGATTTTTTTTTCTTTAAGTAAAACTTCTTTTTTTTGCAGTATTCCATAAGTGAAACTTAAAAAGTATAAAAAAAATAAGATTATAAAAAAATACAGTGTGTTTACTTTAATTTGAACCAAGTAAATAAGAGAAATTGAAAAAACGATGAGGTGAGCACTTTATTTTGCCTATCAGTGTATAAATTTAGAGCACAAAATCTCAAACCGATCTTACCGAGAATATTCTATGTCCACGTAAACAGCTCCCTGAACTGTCAAAACTGCATTGTTGACGCCATCGTGCAATGATCTATTAAGCTTGGGACCGACCTTGGGACCGATGTGCTAGTACTGACTAAGCCAAGAAAAAAATCGTATTTGTTCGGGACCTACTGGTCTTAGAGTAAGTCTATGCTACTATTCACGGTATTTGTGCCATTCGACTGAAAAAAGACTTTATTCGATTCGCATAGTGATCGTTGAGTTTAGCTTTTGTCAAATGAACAGAACAGTCATTCGATTGAAGCAGTGACAATGAATCGTTTGAGCTTCTTGTGGCATCCAGAATGGAAGACGGAAAACGGAAGAGTGAAACCACTAAAACTTTTTCCAAAATTGCAATCCAATTTTTGCGATTTACAAAAAAGGCCGTACCTATTGACAAACAGTTGTTAATAGATTCAGGAATGAAACGTGTGTCCTATCGTAACCTTCCTCTGTCATGTTTTCATCGGGAAGGTCTGAGACAGTCTGGACCCGCTAAAAGCCGCGGTTGGAATTATGCTAAATTGAGCTAATGCAACTGGCCATATCGCACAAGCAGTTTTGAACATCTTTGAAATGAAAGCCAAACTTCTCGTTCTTTCACTTCATTGGTCCACATTGGGCGAAAACACCCTTGAAAACATCCTTCTGATAAAACTGAACAAAGACGTTTATGAACAAGTCATTCCTAGCTTGTACAATAGGAATGATACACACCCAAAAGTTAGAAAGGTGGCAAAAAATGCAATTGCAATTTTTGCAATCAAATCTTGAGAAATTCGCATGATTCTGAAAAGGCAATTTTGCCCATCATGATACACAAAACGTTTTATGGAATAAACGAAGCCATGCAAGTGTGTGCAAGCGGTTGGCAGGACACAGATTTCACGAAACAAATGTATCGTTGAGTGCTTAGTGCCTCGACAGTCGAAGAAACCGTTCAACAGTCAACAACTTTTAAATATGGGTGAGACAACACCACAGAATGCCGCAACGCTATTAGCCACTGTTGGTATCCCGCTGTCAAGTGTTATCTTTTTATTTTCACTCGTCATCACACTCCGATCTCTCTCTCTCTCTCTCTCTCTCTCTCTCTCTCTCTCTCTTCAAGTTTGCCCTTCTTTATGAAATAAACGAAGCCATGCAAGTGTGTGTGAGAGACATTTGCCTCATTGCTGTATCGCAATAGCGCGTGCCATTGTCGAGGCACTGGCAATCGAAGCAACTGTTGCGCTTTTATACCGATCATTTCATCTTGTTGCAGTGGCTGAATGGTAACAATCTAGAGCCATTACGCAGGCGGCCTCGTTTCGAATATCGGTTGCATATCAAAATCGGGTTTTTTTTGTGAGCCATGGAACTTCCGGACTTCAATCTAATACTCAACACTAATACACTGCTAACCTCACTTAAACATTGAATTTTTCAAAGTGAATTGATGTATTGCTTTTTTGCCCACGTCCAATGTTGCATTTTTTCTCCAAGTTACGATCCATTACGAGAAATGAAATAAAATCATGCGAAATTGCATTACAATCTTGCTTTTTTATTTTGGGTGCACATGAGAACTGGGTCGTATGGAAGGTGATGACTGATTCTTCTTAAATACTATTTTTTGCACTTTATTAATTTATCTTTTGATCAATATATTTAAAAAAAAAATAACCAGCAACCTTAGAGCAATCAACTGATATCATATATTTTAATTTATTTCAAATGACTATCTTTGTTTCCTGATAGAAGAATTAATTAGGAACGCTTACTTTAAATACATTCTCCTTCTAAATTTATCACCGTGACACTAAACCAACAAAAATAATGAATGATCCGTGTAACTGTTAAACCCCTAACTCATCACCATTGACACGTTTCTACGTTCTGAATTTTTAGCCTTTTATGCGCTTAAACTAACGGTTCGTTCATATTACAGGAATCCAATAAATGACCACCCACCGCAATTCCTCAGTTGCCTCTAAGAGTAAAAGCGGGGATTGAAAAACAAATTTACGGACCCTTACCTATAGTCAACCCATTGTTTCCAAACTGAATACTTTTTGCAATTAGATTATTTCCAAACTTAAGGAAGATATACAGTTAGAATGACTAAAAAATTCAATTTTTTGTTTTTGCATAAAAAGTTAGTAAATTTCCCGTAGAATACGCTCCTGAAACCCTTTTTCGAAATTCTAACTCCAAATGTTTCTTTTCATCGTTTATGAAGACGCCTTTTTGGCGCGCAGCCGGTATAAAGAGGCGCTTGGCCGAAAAGCCCTATTTTCAACGCGTTTTTCTCAAAACAGCATTTCCGGTTTATGCCGGTGATAACTCAAAAACTAATTATTTAATTAAGCTGAAACTTATAGGATTTCTTTATTACAGTATTACCTTCTATATGAATTAAAAAATATTGCAGCATTTTATAATTAAATTTGGAAATATGTGATAAAATGTCGGTAAAAATGTGGATTTTTTTCAAAAAAGTTACGCCAAAAGTGCAATTTTACTCTTTTTATTCAATTCATCTACTAACTGTAAATGTAATTAATGTAATATTTTTGGGTTAGCAGGTTTCAGATCAAAACTGCGACCAGGAGTGCCGGCACAAGCAAAATACAACGACTTTTTCGACGCACTCTAACGGCTGAAAAAAAATTGAAAAAAATATTATTGTACACTACATGGATACACTTACAATTGTAAAAAAGTTTCGATTGATTTGAGTAAAAACTTTTCCTTGAAAAATAAATTTCAAAAAAATGTCTCTTTCTAACTGTATATCCCCCCCGTAATCGTTTTAGTGTAATTTAAAAAAACTTATTTTTTTAATTAGAAAACTGTGACGACTATTCTATGTGATCGCTTTACATAATGCTCACAAAATAAATCTAATTTAACGGAATACAAAAACCGACATGTTTATTGATTAAACAACCCAATTTCTGAAGTCGACGCCGATGCATTTCAGCATTAACCTTAATTTACAAATTGTAGCTTGAAAAAAAACTGTTTAACAACAACACGATGTTCAACTCTATAAAGCATGAAGTTTTATTTCAAATCAAAGTTTTTGTTGAATTAGTTCATCAGTTTTATTGGTCCATATTTAAACCAAAATTTTAGTTGAATTGATTCCTATTTTGTATTGGTATAACTACGATTTTTTTTGCGTGTGGATGAATTAGCACTATCGGAAAAATACCTCTTTTAATTTGTTCGAACCTTCTAACGGAATCTTCTCATATTTTTTTTTTAAAGTGAGCTAAGTAATTTCTTCTTATTTACGTTATAACTGCTTATTCTTTAAAATATATGTGTGTATCGTATTCATTTTCAGTTCCTAGTTCCTAGTAACAGTGGTGTCTGAGTACTAAGTTATCGCCGTGATTGGAAACGTAAGGTTCACATAAAACTTATGGAAACTGTCAAGTACAAAATGAGAGATATGTTAAAACCAACTGATTGGCAAAGCTAATGGTTTTATTCAAAATGGGTTTGAAATTCATTAATATTCTTGAATGAATGTTCATTTGACTCTAACTTTCTTGATCAGCAATTGGTGTATTGAACTTGTGTAGATTTAATATGGTCGTAGTTTAAATGATCTACAAATGTTTCATTTATCGTTATAGGGGATTCGGCCGATGAAAAAAAGGGTTGAAAATTTATTTAAGAGCGCAGACAAACATTCAAGCTAGAACGAAGTATAGCAAAATATATGGTTTAATTGAAGATACATAAAAACACTAGCAGCTTTTGCTACTTTGCGAATCGCGGTTCTGTATAGCAAGAGAAAGAGATCTATTGACATTAATTCACCGTGCTCTATATTGCACACGAATTGTTTTCCCAACTGATTATTGTAATTACGTCATCTGTGTATTTGTTATTTGTGTACCTTATGTGTGTGATTTACAGCCCTTGATTTTGTTTGTTATAACATTTCTTGAAGTATTTTTTCGAAACAGAAGCACTGAAAAACAGAGAATAATGCGGGGAAAAACTTGTGCTATTTCTAATTGATTAAGCACAACAGCATTCAACTATGCTTTCTTGTTTTTGCACAAGCTATAAATGTATTATAAATGTATAAAGAAAAAATCACTACAGAATTCGAACTTCAAAGGGACTTGAAAACAGGCAGAATTGGTTGTAGTTAATTGGTTCGATTGTTCACGATAGCTGCCACATAATCGTGTGTTCCGAACATTTTATTCCATCAGATTGTAGAAATGCATCCAACAACTTACAGGTGTAATTAGTTATAGTATTTTTTGATGAGATTATCGCAGGATAAAATGGAAAAAATCACAAAATGAAGTGTTGTTGTTTTTTCTTGTAGTAACCAGAGCATACTGTGATGATCATATGAAAGCAAATAAACCACTTATACCTAGGACAGGACCTGCCAGCTCAGAGAGAGATGACCTCGTATAAATTTATGATTGCTATGATACGGAGGTCGCTCCAATGTTGCCAGATATGTTTACACAGTAATCCCATTGAAAATAAAGTAATTAAAAAACATTCTTTTGTCGTTCGGGAAATGAAGCTGCATCAAACTAAACGTTAATTGATAAGGTTTCATTGAATTTCATTGATGCCTACGCTGCAAATTCTGCTGTGGGTAGAAAGCTTGAGCAAGAGAATGTCTTCCTCGCTTGCCTTCCCAATGCAGGCCTTCACCCACTCTCGGCAAACGATCTCTCGGGAACCGATGGAAATGGAGACCCGGATGTGACACGTCACTGCGACCACAATTTATCGCTTTGCACTTCATTTCGAACAGATTTAAAATAAACCACCGCAAAAGTGTACTTTTATTTCCGCATTTGTTCTAGTTGTCACAAACAAAAAAGGTGAAAAAGCAGTGACTACTAGCAACACCGCCAAACCAACAACAAACTGCCTGCTTGTAACATAACTCGACGGAGGCGGTAGAGGCGGTTGTCAAAGCGACCAATAAAAAACGGTCTTTTTTGACAGGTAAATGGTCTTGCTTTTGCACTAACAGCTGGCAGGTCCTGTCCTAGACTTATACCAGTTCAACACTGTAAACATAGAATGAGTGGAAATAAATAAAATCGAGATACTTTTCTCTCAACAAAATTTTTCAGTTTTTGTTTCATTTTATCGTTCTAAGTTGCCCTTCCGTTCCGCGATACTAGGCTTCACTCGGAAAAGTCATCATGTAACTGATATTTATGACAAATCTCCAAAATCACGTGGCGTTTGTAAGGTTGACCATTACACGTCTGGCTCACGCTTATTTCAGGTGGAATCGATCGTATTTTCACGTTAATCTTTTTAGTGAGGTTATGTAAGAGTCCTAACAACTTTGACATTCCCGAGAATCGAGAGTTACGTGGTTTTCAGGTATGCAAGATAAAACCAGATGGCATATACAGGCTGGATAATGTGAAGACACCTTTAATGCATAGCATTTTGCTGCATATCGCTTATCGCATATCGGCCGATAAATTCAGTTATTTTATGATATATACACCAAAATTC
This sequence comes from Aedes japonicus, assembly GCA_034211315.2. Classification (NCBI taxonomy): domain Eukaryota; kingdom Metazoa; phylum Arthropoda; class Insecta; order Diptera; family Culicidae; genus Aedes; species Aedes japonicus. The sequence goes on along the minus strand of JASCZW010004685.1, from coordinate 17,064 downwards.
TTGTATTTTGTTTTCTGCTCATTAATCATAATTGCTTTAATACGTACAGAACAATGTAGTCAGGTATAATGGATTCATTTAGGTATATTCAATACCTGGTTCAAACTTAAGTTTGCAATGGTGGTTATGGTTGCACAGTTTTTTTTTCTTTTCATGAAGAAAGTAAAACAAGAAGTTGGGATCATTCCATAAGTAAAATGCCATGTTTTAAATACGACCAGGGCATCGTCCGCTGGCTATTGCCGCGGGTATTGTGGGCTTCGCAGGTACCCGGTTCAAGCTTTAGTTGGTGACGGTGGCTCTTTTTGACCTTCTATTCCTGAGTTGTAAGTGTGAATAAGGGCGTCTATGTAATGTTTTGCTGTACCTGTTGTGGACTCCCAGTACCTCCCATTTCCCCAAAAGCTTGGAGGATAACTTGTCTTGAAATTCACAAAGTTCTCTTTTCTATTGCACCATTGCAGAGCATATGATCGATCAAATTATTCGCAGTTCTACTCGCCCAACGCCCCCGGTTGGGTACACAGTGTACTACACACATTAATCATAATAGCTTTAATTTGCTACGAGTTTTTGGTAGAAATGAATAAAAGGCCATACATTTTTGAGATATTTGATCAAATTTTAACAATTTAGCTTATCCTATGTTCTATTCTCTTCTATGCACAGAAACAAATATCTCACTTAGCATAACTGGAAGCCCACGTAGATACTTTCCAACACAAAAATAAGTGATTTTTAAATGAACATCACATAGAACAAAAAATCCTACTTGACCAATAATTTATATTTCACTAGCCACAAAAGAATTTCTTGATTTTGCGAAGCATTTTCCATTTCCTGAATCACATGTAAGTAAATTAAGTTAATTTTCTGGTGGATATTTTCCACTGATTATGTGATTTTTTATTTGGGTGTACTACTCTCAATATCACCTAAAAGAAACCCCGATTTCCTGTTTTTCTTACCCAATTTTCACGATAGAAGTAATCACTTGGATTATTCCAAACAAAATTTTGCGATACACAAATGTAAAGTGAAAAATAGGTTGACCGAAAATCACCCAATGTTTTCATGTAAATCGAACGTGAAAATCTTTTAACGCTATGCTGCCACCGTTGAGAATTTTCCGGTTGCACCCGGTTCTTATCTAACAACGTTTATTCGCATCAGCAAAAAGGAACTGCCAACTGGACGTCATGATTTGAGCAGTTCCTGAAATTTGATTGCGCACGTGTGTATTTACGGTGAAGTTTCGATTCTACCAAGACTTCTACCTAAATCGTTCGAGACGCTATTTTCTTCTGTTGCAGTGACGAAAACTGTCTACACGTGTTGATGTAATCATAATTTTTTTTTCGCTGAATTGGCCAATGTCCAACACGCTTAACAGCCGAAGGATGTATCCTTGAACGTTTTCAGACGTTATCGCCAACAATTGGATTGCGCAGGCACTTTTCGAGAATGATGAATTTTGAAATGCTAAGCGAAAAACAATCCATTGACATGGTTTTTGCTGATAAGCGGTTGAGCATTATTTAATACCGTCAGGTTGCCATTCATTGCTGACTGTATACATACTATGTTTAAGAACCGACATTAATAATGATATGGTATAATAGTATGATTTATCAACATTAGATACAATTTTAATGTTTTGAGAAGAATGACATTAACTTGTTGATTTGTCTAAAAAGTTGAAATCGACCGGCGAATGGCGATCTTACTGTAGACACATTTCCTACTATGTAATTAATATAAATTTACGTTCTTCTTCGCACAAATGGGTCGACGTAGTCGTCGTCTATGCTTCGTTATTCGGAACACTTCTTATCAACTTCCTGAGATACGGAGCTCTCTATTGCGGTCAGCTAGAAGCTTCTTGAATGCACTTTTTGAAGTCAAAACAAATAATTATACTAGGTGCCTACATTTCCTGCGACTCATAATTTAAAAGTTTCTCAACGGGTTGATTTTCAACACACATCCAGACAGACACAATAAACATCTCACACTTCACAATTTACACTCCTTCTAGTTAAGACGAAACCGACAAATCCGGGGATCCGAGATGATTAAAGGGACCGCATTTCCTGCATACCTCCCGGTCCCGGCTCATAAATCTCAAATTTGTGGAAAAACGAAAATCACTGGATGGAAGGAAAAACAAGTACCTAAAAATAACAATGCACCACCCCTTCCCTTGATTGCACTCACAATTATTCCTCCAACTGTAAAGTGAGTAAGATGTTTTTTTTCTTCTTCACTATGCGCACTGTCAACTGTACCGGACGATTCAAATCTACGGGTCCTACTGCTCCGCCACAACGCAACTGACTAACTGACTCGAACTCGCTACTGAGCTGGGCTGGGATATTCGCTCTGCCTCTGCAAGTAAGTGATCGTCGTCGTATGAATGCGCGCGTAGGAGCAAGAGACTTACTGCGATCACGTCACTCTCCTCGGCTGCGGTGTTACAAAAGTTACTGGAAAAACGCTTCGCACTCGCCAATCTGCGAACGATCGAACGATCGACGACCGCTGGTTGAGTGACATCAGCAGATCCCGAAAATTCGCGCGACCATATGGGACGGGGAGAAATGGTGTGAAGTTTGTAATCTGCAGTGGACGAGAAAAATTACGATCACGGTTTCGGTTTGAACTATCGTGGTTAACGTTGATTACTTTACCAAGCCACATACGATGTGGAAGATTTATGTACATGTTGTTTGCTGTATTTACATTCTGACTCCAACTATGAACCTGTGGATAACCACAACTGTACTTTGACTAATCAATCAAATAAGTTCGTAAGGAGCCAGGAGATCATCCATGGTGAAGGGGAACGATTAAAGAATACTCGTACGTACAGAATTTTCTGAAATGATTTTCGATAACTCAGCAAATTCAAATGGATGGAATCATTAAGCGATAGTCTCTGTATTGAATTCGCAACTCAAGTTTATTTGAATAATAATGGAACTCAACGGCTAGGCGGGAAGAAAGGATCGAAGTATGCGTTGATCGCGAGTGGATGTGGTTTTGACTCGGTTGTCATTTTTTGTTGTTCTTTAGTTCACCTAGTTTCTTTTTCTTACATTATGTTTTATTCTGTAAGTGCTATGAACCGACCCATTCTGTTATAAAAAAAAACAAAAATGGCAAATTGGAAATATCCTTCTTATCAACATGCAACCCTAGAATTGGATCAATTTCTGCTAGAACCAAAGATGTGAAGAGAAAGTATTGATAGGTCCGTAAGAGCACGGCAGGCTGTGAAATTGAGCGTAGGGCATGTTTGAAAGGCGGCATCCCGATCAAGCAGACAATCTTTCGCCTAGCTACCACAATGCGTGGTAGGCAATGGGAAGGGGGAAGGAAGAAAATCTCTCGCTAGGTGATTACTACCCATCAGCTCAGCGCAAAGCATCAACCAAATAATACAGGTTGTACGGAATCAAATTGCACCACTTTAAATGGCTGTAACTTTTTACCCGTTGAGTATTTTCTATTTAAACTTTGGGTGGAATTAGTTCAATGTGTATTTGTTTACGTCGCGAAGATGGAGTCTGAAGAACAGCAGCGTTGCAAAGAAATTTTGCGCACGTACCTTGAAAATCCGGATCTTTATCATCCTGCCATCAGCAGGAAGCTATGAATGGTACATTCTACGGTGTTTCGTGTTTTAAATCAGTACCGCGAACGTTTGTCCATCGGTCGGAAAGAAAAATGTGGCAAAAATGGATCTCCGTATATTGTTAAGGATCACAAGCGGGTAGTTCAAGCTTTCAAGATGAATCCCAACAGTTCAGTTCGAGATGTGGCGAAGAAACTGAATCTAACCAAAAATTTCGTGCTAGATGCGAAAAAAACGCGAAGGACTATACGCATACAAAGTCCAAAAGGCACCTAATCGCGATGAACGGCAGAATACGGTAGGTAAAATACGTGCACGGATGCTCTACACCCAGATGCTGACAAAGCCTCGTTATGGAAGATGAGACGTAAGTAAAAACAGACTTCCGGCAGCTTCCGGTGCTCCCGTTTTTCACTGCTCATCATAAATGTCCCTGAGGACGTTAGAAAGCAGAGGATGTCAAAGTTTGCCAAAAAATATATGATTTGGCAAACAATTGGCTTGTGTGGAAAGTGGAGCACCCAATCGTGACAACTTGAACGGTTAATGGGCAGGTGTACCTAAAGGAAGGCCTCCAAAAGCGTCTACTTCCTCTTCTGAGGTCACACGATGGTCGTACGATTTTCTGGCCGGATTTAACCTCGTGCCATTACTCGAAAGAGGTTTTGGAGTGATACAAGGTTAAGGGGATACATTTCGTGCCGAAGCATCTCAACCCACCGAACGCACCGGAACTGCGGCCAATTGAAAAGTACTGGGCCATCATGAAGCAGGCACTTCGGAAGCATCCTAAGGAAGTGAAATCGAAGGAAGATATGAAGAAAAAATGGATTGCCACGCAAAAAAAGTTGGTCCAAATGTTGTACAGGACCTTATAGTGTAAAGAAGAAGGTTCATGCATTTGGATATGGAATTGAAATTAAATAAAACAAACATGGGAAAATATTCATAACATGTTTCATTTTATTCCCTGAAACTTTGAATATGATTGGTTGAACGGGCGAATTTTGCCGAATATTTGTGTGTGTCGCACTTTGATTCCGTACACCCTTTAATTGTGGGAAAGGGCGATAACATTTCTATTCGACTCAGCTTTGAAATCTATCGCAAATGATGAATGTACACGAACTTTAAATAACATATTTACACTAAGGCTTTTCTTTTCCTTGTACGGTTCCTGTAGTCAGAGAAAATGTCTACCTAAAGTCCTTCTGAGTTGATATATAAATAATATATATTTTAAAGTTTCTATGGTGATAGAATAATGCGTACCAAAGGTATTTCGCGTACATGTAGTACGTATATAATAGATCCTATTGTGATCCTTATCCTCTTGTCTAGTAACTCCTATCCCTACATCTGTTGTGCCACCTGGGGTATGAGTAACCATTGGAAAGATCGGGTAACCAACCCCGGTGGGATCTTGGTCATATACTGGGAGGGAAGGGGGGCTGCCATCAAAGGGTGCAGTATATCCGAGTGTCTGTTTTCCATGTCAGGGGCGGCTCAAAACAGCGTCTGTTCTCCATGTTAGGAGTGGCTGAAAAACTACAGAAGTTAACATGGACCGGAACTATCAGTAAATACCTAGGCGACGAAATAAGGACTACGATTGTGCTGGGAAAATTGCGTCAACGCATGATTGGACGGGGTATGCTTGCAGCTTGCATACCATATCGAACGATAACGGTTATCGATGGCGGAAATGTACATCAGACTTAAGGTGGAAGCTGGTAGGATTGGGTTTGTGATTAATGCGTTGAAAACAAAATACATGAAGTGAAGAGGTTCACGAGAAGACAATGTAAGCCTCCTATCTCGAGTTCAGATCGACGGTGATGAAATCGAGGTAGTAGACGAATTCGTGTGTCTGAGCTCATTGATGACCGCCGATTACGACTCCAGCAGAGAGCTACAAAGGCGCATTATGGCTGGCAATCGCGCCTATTTTGTATTCCGAAGGACGCTGAGATCGATAAAGTTTGCCGAACCACAAAGTTGACCATCTACAAGTCATTAATTAGACCGTCTACACCGACCATCTACAAGTCATTCTCTACGGCTACGAAACAAGGACATTGCTAGTGGAAGACCAACGCACCTTTGGTGCTTTTGAACGAAAGGTGCCTTGTACGATCTACGGTGGAGTGCAGATGGAAGACGGAACATGGAGGAGGCGAATGCACCACGAACTGCATCAGTTGCTGGGAGAACCTCCCTTCGTACACATCGCTAAAATCGGTCGACTACGATGGACTGGGCATGTCGTAAGAATGTTGGACGACAGCCCTGTTAAAATGGTTCTCGAAAACGAACCGATGGGTACAAGAAGAAGAGGCGCACAACGAGCATGGCGGATCAAGAAGAAGGTGACCTGCGGACTATCCGCAGACAGCGAGGCTGGCGAGGATCAGCCATGGATCGAACACAATGGAGGCAACTTCTGTGTACAGCAGAGCCCAAATCGGCCTTGGCCTGATTGGAACGGATGGAACGGAACGGTGATTAAATAAGTCAAAATTTAATGTAGCATGTTCTTTTGTGAACAATCAGGAGGCGATCCATCCACTAGCACACTAGTTGCCATCCGGTTGAGATACCATAAATATGACTTGCTAAGTCACAATCAAGTTACTACAACTAACTATGATCGTAGTGTGCTACTTGGGATTCATTGAAAAAGAATTGATTATTTATCAATGAAGCGTCAGAACTTTAAAAAATGTATACGAAATATACGAAAAGTTACGATAAACTTGAACCGTCTCTATTTGAAAATTTGAACTTTTTCTCTCTCTCTCTCTCTCTCTCACTCACACACATTTTCACGTTTGTGCAAATTTGATATTCCTATGTACAAAGAACATTGCAAAAAAAAACTATTTCAATCAAAAATAAACAAAATTTCCATACACTCCTCAAGTCTCGATATATCCAAACCAGCTTCCTATTCGGTCCCGAAGTCGTCATCTTGCAAGTAGTCATAACCGAACTTTAAACTACCCGCATTGCTCTTGAAACTAACCGGAAAAGCTTCCTCGACTATCCCTCTTGTCCAGCTCTTTCGAACGCGGCCATCCACTACGAAAACCAGATCGCCCACGTATACCGTATCGTTGTCTTCAAACCATTTTGTTCGATGATTTATAGATGGTAGGTACTCTTTTGATCATCGCGTCTACATGATATTGGCGAGGCATTGTGACCACTTGTAAACGTCTCGGAGTTCTTTTTTGCAACATCGACGACCTGATCACCATATCTTCGGCTCGTACCGTACCTCGCAGGAAATGGTTGGGTGAAATTGCTTCTGCTTCGGCAGACTCATGAGGGACATAAGTCGATGGACGAGAATTAATCATGTCCTCAGCTTCTGCTAAAGTTGTGCTCAGGATCTCGTCGGTCATTTTCCAGCCATCATCGAAGATTTTTGAAACAAAATGAAGGTCCATTTTGTTCTGGAATATGTGACACGATCGGCATAGTCGTCGTTGATGGATTTCGCTAGCTCTTTACTAGCACCTCTGAAGTTTGTGGCGTTGTCAGATACGAATTCTTCTGGAACATAGAAGAAGTGCGGCAATATATTTGAATTGCCATGCCTGAGCAGCCAAACTGTGGTCCACCTCCACATGCACTGCTCTTACAGCCAAGCATGTGAATAATGCAACATATCGTTTTTCCTTGCTTCGGCCGACGGTCACCTCTATCGGCGCCAAGAAGAGCATCGATAGACACGGCACCAAACGCGAGTCTTCATAACTTTAAGAATTACGGATCGTAATTTCGGGACGTAGAAACGCGGTCTCAGTTCATTGAACACTGTTTCGCGGTTTGCATGTCCGAACTGCTCTTGATAATGTTGAATCACTCTCCTTGTCTTTATGAAAAATAATTGGATATTTTGTGATGTAGAAGGAAATGTTCGCTCATCACCATGCGGCACCACGGGTGCATATCAATGTTTTTTGCTAGAATGAAAGATATGACGAGAAAGTGTTGGAAGTTCCGTCAATGTACGGAAGGTTGGAAATCGAACAGATGTTTTCAAAAATTGAGCGAAAGGGCATGTGTACAGTGGTACTCGAACCAAAGACGGCATCTTTTGCCTAACATCCCACTGTGGGGTAGGTCGTTCCACCCGGTATCAACAATAAGCGAGAGAAAGTACCTAAGCCTCTTAACACCTGACCTTGAAGACTTTCGGAAACATCGAAACGCATTATTCAACTCACTATAACCGCATATCAGTCCCATATAGATATTCTACAAATTTTATTCATTAACACTATCCATCTTTAATTGACATCTACTATCAATCCTCAAATAACACTAGTAACTTTGTTGAAGAAATAATATGTAAAACAAAAGTAATGGCATATCAGTACTACTCTGAAATTCAATAATTCAGTGGCCTAGTTACAGCTATGCGTTTCCAACTGATTTTAGGATTTAAAGCACATCAATTAATTTATTTTATCTATTCCTACTTTACCCATATAGGACTGATATGCAGTTCACATCTGGTTTAGTATTGGTTAATACACATTGGCACCAACGCAGCGAGTGAGAGCACAATGCGCTCTGCTGCATTTATTAATCGCAAGAATAGTTCATACACATGAAACACTAAAGCTGCGACATTGTATGGATAAAAAAAAAAGTAAGGACAAAAAGTAATTCAACGGCTATTAAAGGAGAAACCTTTACCACATTTGTCGTTGTTACCCGTTTAAGATTTCGCCTTCTTGCCTTTGTACTCGCCGGCTCGAGCATTAGTCCGCCCGACCGGTTGTGCCTTTTTCTGCTTTGGAGTGTACACAATAGAACGGGACGCGTTATACCGCGGGTCCGGCGTGTTAGGATCGCTGTTCGGAACGGTATCGTCGTCTGGTTGTACCGAACCTTCGGTTGTGTTGAGTGAAATGATACTAATGTTGTTACTGGGGACGGCTGGGCTAATATCTTGGTTGTAGGATGCGTTTTGTCGCCGGAGACGTTTTGCAACGGCTGGCGATGGTGAAACGGATAGAGATCTTCTTTGCGGCACCGGAGATGCTTCCGCAGCGGGACTTTCTCCTGCCTTCTTCTTCCGGCGGACGTTGACGATCACGTCGGCATCGATGCTGACATCCAGCTCAAAATTGAAGGCGTAGGTTTTCTTGACTTTACTTCCCGTTTTAGGAGTACCACTTCCGCCAACTTTAGTGTTCAACCGAATTGAACCGGTTTGCTCCTGAGCAGAGAGCTTAGTCGATACCATTTCCGACGAAGGAGTAGAAGTTTTGTGACCATTAAGTGCCGGTTCAGGCGATTCGGTGGCAACAGTTTGTTTTTTCTTCCTTTGGGCGGGCGTTGATGGTGTTTCTGGTTTTCTTTTGACTGGCACCACATCTTGCGTTGTGGTGTCGGGACTGGTGCTGATGACCTTTCGTGGTCGACCTCGCGGACGAGCCATAGGCCCCGAAGATTCCGCCGAATCGGGCTCGACAATTTTCCTCTTCGTCGGCGAAGCAGCCAGCTTCGATTCAAACTCCAAGTCTCCTGAGTTTGACTTTTTCAAATCCTTGAGACCGGATTCGAACATTTTTCTACATTTGCCATAATCCGGTTTCTGATTATACTTCAACGAAGCAACATACTTGACATACTCATGGATTGGGCTAGGAATGTCCTTTTTAAAGCAATATTTCATGAATCCACTTATGTCTTTCATGTATTTTTCCTTGGATTCCTGAACTTTCACGGGGCTAGCTAACAGCTTCTCAGCCTCCCATGGCAGCAATGTACCAACCCACTGAATTACATTATATGCCAAGATTTCCATATCTCCGCGCATTGTAGGAACTCCTTGGTGAGCATCCCGCGAAGTATACTCAATGGTTCCGTTGTGCATCTTCTTCGGATCCGGTTTAAAGTCCTTGTTGGTATAGTGACTCGCCAGACCGAAGTCAACCAAGAACAACTGCTGCTTGCTGGCCGTTTTCCCAAAACCGAGTAGTATATTTGCTCCTTTCAAATCAGCGTGAACATAAGTACACTCATGTATATACTCTAAAACGTCCACCATCTGCAATGCAATGCGGTAAACAGTGTGCAGTGGAAAACGTCTTTCGTTTTTCAAGAAAATGCCCCACAGATCAGTACTATATCGTGGCATTACCAAGAAACGATGTTTCAAGTTCTGCAGATCATGCGACCCATTTCCAACAAAATAAGGCATTCCTAAATGCTTCAGTCCGCGGGCTTTTTTGAATGTTTCAATGTCTTCCTGCTTAGCATTGCGCATGTAAAAGTGCATCTCCACAAACAGAGGTCCATTCCCATGAGGCTCCTGAAAAGAATCATTCAAATCAAATGAACATGTAACAAATTATGTTCTCATGTTTAAATGAAAACAACCTCCTCTACGGAGTGACATAACCTCAAATTTCAATCTAACTTGACCAAAAAAAAAAAAAGAGAAGACAAATACTTACTATCTTCACAACATACGGATAATCGTCCGGTTTCTTGACGCCGGAACCGGCTTCAGAGGCGCAGTAAATTTCACCGAATCCGCCGCTTCCGATCGAGGGACCGACCTTCCACTGACGCTTGGCCAAATCGGTCAGTACCGTACCAGGCGGTACCGGTTCTGGCATCTGATAACCATTAGCAGCTTTCTTCCGACCACCGCCGCCGGTGGGTTTCTTAGGTGGTGCCATTTAGTGGTGCTCAACTGAAATAAGAGCTGTAAAATGCAGTTAACTGCTTGCCGACATTGAAGTGGGAACTAACTAAATACTGCTTACTCTGTAGGAAAGAAGAGACGACGATTAAGTGTTCAGTTTACAGGACAAAACATGAAACATGAAACAACAACTAACTTTTTGCAGCTTTTAGAGTTGTAATGTCCTGCCTTGTATAGCAATTTATCAATTTGAATTCGTTGGTTGTTTTGTTTGATTGAATTTGACACGAAAATTTGGTTGGTTGTGTGTGTGTGTTGTAGAGTGCATTTGATCTGAGTTCGTTCGGTCTCGCGAAGAAGCCGAGTGTGAGCGAAGCGATGGGACCGCGGTAAAAATTGAAGCTTTTGCGTAGAGTTTCAAATACGACGAGATTTTAGTACTAAGAGCACCGCCACGGGAGTCGCTCTCGCAATATCTATTTTATATGTTTATATATTGCCCTTTGCGCCAAAAAAAATAATGTGTGCCACTTCGGTGGTTTGTTTAATCTGATTCGTGTTTTCGGCGTACTATTCTTTGGATCAAAAAAAGTGTACGCCGTTAACATTTTTCGATTGTTATTTACTACACGAATAGTTTCTCATCCTCCCACCTGTGGTTTCCTATTTAAAATTGATAGTTTTAAGGAATTTCTATATGCTATACACAGCAAAAAAATAATAATTAATATACATCAACGTAATTGATTCTAACGTATCAAATACTGATGTAATCAAGGAAATACGATGCACAATAACATCCACTTGGTAGAATATTACATCGGTCTTCAAATTACATCAGAAAAACATTATTAGTTGCATGAATGTAATAATCACATATCAAAAACATAAATATTACACGAAAACCAATGCACATAAAGAACTCCGCAAACAATGTTAAATATTATATCGATTTTGATGCTATATCGCATTTTGTTTTTATGTAAAATTAAATCTCGCATCACTGCCAAACTTGTTCTTTTTTAGCGAATTCGTTTTTGATTCAGTTCCAAACTGGATCGGGTATCAAATTAGGTCGGCTTTTTGTGTGTTAAACATCGGTTTATACGGTTTTATTTGTAACTCCAATCGGGTTGAGGTTTGCGCTGACAATAAGTTCGCTGGTTGTAACTATAGAAAAATCCAGAAATATCGAACCACCAAACAAAGCCAATACCAAAGCAGCAACCAGCTGAACAGACGAAAACTCATTCACCATCTTTACTACCACAGCAAATGGAATAACAACTGCTAGCCAGATCCTATGGACCTTCACGCTAAGACAAGAAAACGGAAAATTCGATAAAAAATACCGAAAATCGCACAAAACTGCACATACTGAAATTATCGGTAAACATGGATTACCGAAATTTCGGTATTGCACACGCTAAAGATCAGATTACCGAAAATACGGTTTCAATTTTACCGAAAATGGGTTTTGCAGCAAAACCTGAAGTATCGGTATAATTTACCGAAACAAAACGTTTGATTTTACTTAGTTCTTCAGTAAAGTGGATTTACAGATTTTATCGTTATATTTTACCTAAATTTGGTTAAAAATGCTCTCATTGAGTTGCTAGCATTTTCGGTAAAAATTACCGTACAAAAATAAGTAAATATTAATGTTTTTCCCGGTTTTCCTGCAATACCGAAATTTCGGTAATCCATGTTTACCGATAGTTTCAGCATGGACCCAAAAGGGAAGGACGTAGTTGTGCAGAAGAAACATTTGAAAATTTATGGATCACTATCGTACTAGAGAGTCGGTTTCTAGTACTATCAAAGTGCCATGTATACTAGATTATCTTCAATATTGCGTAGGTGTGTTTTAGTGTGCATGAAAGTGTCAGCTGATTTTATTTACATAATATGTAAATAAAATCAGCTGATATTATATTGGTTGGTAAATGCCGATGTGGATTCAGTTCAGTTCGGTTCCGTTCGTATTTTCATCGCCGAAGAGGGTCGCTTCAATTAAGAGCAATATTTCTAAGGTATGATTTAGTTTTCAAGTATGACATAAAAGAATATTATTTAACGGTGCATTTTAATTGCAGATGTTTCCGCAATGAGTGCCCCTACTCCAGAAGAGCTTGCTAAGCATCGAGCGAAGTATTTTAAGCAGACAGTTTCGTTACGGAAGAGGAACAATCACGGGTGGCTCCAAGTGCATCATATGGCTTTGACCATATCGTTTATGGCGTAACGCAAATTAACAGCAGGTAATCAGTGGAGGATTTGATACGCTGCAAGGAATTGGCAGAAAGACGATGACCATTCTATAACGAAACTCAACCTCAATGAAGCAGTTACCTATCTGGACGAAGTGAAGTTCGATTTCCAATTTCTATTCAAAGGTTGACAAGAAAATTTCGACTGAATTGAAGATGCGCCGTCTGTGAGAACATCACAAACAATCATCGAAAAAGCGATACATGCTCTCGCTTAGACAATAGCTCTCTGTGTGCTATGAATGAGCTAAGCAAATCAAATGATGATCATCAAATGCGCCGATAGTGACGAAAAAAGTGATAACGCTTTGATAACAAACATTTTCTTAGAGGTAAACATGATGCTCAACATTATTTCACAAAAACGTTTGCATATAATCAAATTCTTCAACTTACAGGGCTCCAACAGTATAGCGTACGTTCAGAACGCTTTCCCGTTATTTATCGCGATTCAACAAATAAGTGCAGCATAGTAAATATTCGAAATATCAGAAAAGCGAATATTACTGTTCCCTTAATTCAATCAAGGTGTTAATCGGTTAATATATAGAACAGTGATAATTATTCTTCTTGTAACTTGTAAAACATGATCCAAGAGATGTACCAATTGATTAATTTCTGTTGAAAAATAAAATCAACCGAAATCTACTTTCACTGAAGTGAATTCATTCCACATTTAGCCGCTGTAGAACGGTCATAAAGTAACCAATGCCCATCGTTCTTGCACGCTTGCTACCGTCTTCAATCTTCTCCAATATTCCTGCGACTTGTCTTCGATGTTGAATCTTTCCGGCACGTTCCGGTTCTTCAGCGAGCATTGCATCTTGTAATTTAACTTCAAAGCTAACGGATGCCTGATTAAATGCCACAGCCAGTTTGATTCGTTTCCAAAAAGCGATCTTCGTAAAGCCAATCCTATTTGGTGTAATCGATCGAAGGTGGTGGATTCCGTGACTCGATTCTTACCATACTCCACCTTCGGCGCTTATCGGGAATTTTTTCCCCCACGCTTAATCTACAGTATAGCTTATCTCCGAGCGACCAATCGCTGAAAAAGTTCCAACTTCAATCTCAGATTGTTGGCAACCCAACAAGTGTAAATATATCAATACGAGGCTTTGACGCTTGTGAAGTTAAGGCTAAGATCAATATGTTGAGGTGTCTCTATATTTCAAATGACCTTGAACAGTAGAAAATGAAGACAAGCTTTCCAACGTGTGACCTGAAACCATACCTTGACACTGGTAAATACATTGTAAATAAATAAATACGGAAAAGCTACTTGACAAAGTAACTGATTTCAAAAAATTAAGATAGGCTACCTGACATGTGTTTTAGAGTAAAATGAGGCTTTGGCACTTGTGAATACGTCCGAAAATCCATTTGATATTGTAATTGATCTCAAGGTCTATTTCCAAGATGCATTCGGATAACTTCTAATACTTGAACATTTATTTGTCTAAGCTCTTCCGCTAGTGAATAAGTGGAAAAACATCTTCTAACGCGCTTATTGATCACTTGATCTATATCCTAGGAATATACGACTGGGCTATTTTTTTTTAATTTCAAACCAATAAGATCTGTTTGGGAAAAATCGAGAATGATATTTTTGTTCTTAAGGATTCAATGATATGTCAATTTGAAGTAAAATGTTTACCAACTCAGAAGTATAGATCTGGAAATAACTTTACCGAAAACCGCATTTCAATGTATCGTGTTAATCTCAAGATATTTATAGTAGGTACATTATTTTTATAGAATGCTGCGACTTCGAAGCAACTGTCCTATTTTCAAAACGCTTGGATAAGCTGAGTTATTGTAGGGAAGCAACTTATCGAATGTTTCAGTCCGCTTCTTAGCATCACGCTATAGGGTACGAGGTGGTTACTCATCTGCCAATCTGCAAAATATGGAAAACGTCTGCATTGAATTCTTCCAAATTGTAATATTACGCCCACTATCGCAAAACATCGGCGGTTTGGTTTAGCTGATCGGAAATAATCAAATCACCTAGGAAAAGGATCAAGACTTTTGATTGAGGCTAAACAGGTGGTATGGAAAATAAAAGTTGCCAAAAAGTAGGAAATGGAACATGACTGAGGGTTCGCTTCGGGAGCAAAAGCAGTTTATGTATTCTTAGTATGAGTAGTTTAGATTAGAAATAGTCAATAAATATTCAAGCATTCGCATTTTTCTTCCAAAGCAGGTCATAGCGTTTTATAGCCATAGAAATAACACCATGATGAGGTAGACATGAATTTATTCTTATTTGGAAGATTTGGAATGAAGCCGAGGGTGAAACAGAAGTTGTAAGGTACGTACGTGCTCTTTATGTTGACTATGTAGACGAGCTTCACGTGAAAAAAGTTAACGCGATGAGTACGCCAACTATTCCGAATATCGCAACTACAGTCACATCATCTACTACACACCCCATTCCATCCACTAGTAGAGGTGTCATTCGATGGGACAACATCAGTCCCCCGAAGAATGTGTCGGCAACTAAGATGTGGAAAGCATGGACTCCTTTCCTCGGGGATTTTGAGATGGTAGCTTCTCTTTCAAATCTCAGACATCTAAAGCGTTCAGTTGAACTCCTCCTACTGTCTACGAGTTCAAAAAGAATTGTACGAGCCTCAAAGCTACGACCAAGCAAAGATGACAACTACGATTCCAAATTCGTTGATAACATCGATCCGTACCTCAATGTCGGATCCTGCATCTGAAGACGAAGACTTTTCGAAAATGTATCAAGAGCTCGTTTCATGCTTTTCTTACAGAAAAAGTACTCCAGTGTAATTATAGTCCGGTGGATCAACATCGATTTGTCTGTACTCAAGTTTTGAGAGGTCGTCATAGTCCGTAATTAAAAAAAAACACGACACGAACATATGGCCACGATCGTGTAAGTGGCTACGCGTACGGAAGCATTGCAACTCGAAATAATGGTTCTATGAGTCGAATGCCCTTTTGATAAGCAGCAGCAGGTTTCGGGTCATTGAAGGTCAGCACAGGTGGTGGCTGCTGTGATAAGCAGCAGATTCCGGGGCACTGAAGGCAGTTTTCATCAAATGATAAACACACCCGTTCAGGAGAGCTGAAAACAAAACTATAATCACAATTTGATGTTTGATGATACTGTTTGCCTAATTACCGAAGCCTTTCCTTAAAACTTTGCAGTTTTTGTTGAAAATCAGCGCCCGTCACCGACTGTTACTTCTTATTTTTTCCAAAATTTAATAAACAAAACGTAAAACGGTTGACTTTGTTTTGACTAGAATCAGTGCTGCCGAAGTTGAATTTTTTTTTTGAAAGAAGTGTTGCTGTTTTTTATAGTACTGCTTGATTATGATATTCTAGTATATATGGAACTTGATACACTGAAAATTGTGACCTGGTGCGTCAAGCATAAATCGTCCGTCCGATGTCCGTAATTAGTCCGTGCTGATACTACGATTTAAGTGTGTTTCACCAGAGTTTTAGTGTGTATGGCTGTCGTTTAGTGCTAATGAAGTTTTCCATGATCAAAGTTCAGTTTCGTGTTCAGAATTGGAAGTTATTTGTTGCAAAATGCCCGAAAATGCACAAATTTCTATCACCACCCGAAGTTTGGTTATTGAACATCACAAAACTGGCAAAAGCTACCGTAGATATTGTCGATATTGACTAGCTTCGCAACAATACGGTTGCTAGAGTTGTGCAAATGTACAAAAAGCGTGGTTCTATCTCACCAGCTAAGCGATCGAGGCGGTCTTCAAATCCTACTGGCCGAATTGACAGAACTATCGTGAAAAAGGCGGAGCTGGACCGGGGACTATCAGCTCCGAAAATTGCGAAACAGATTGAAGGAGTTTTCCATTCAACTGACATCACAATGCATACGAAATCATCTTCGTAAGAAAGGTCTTAAGGGCAGAGTAGCACTTAAGAAGCCATGGTTAGTCCGCACAAAATATACTAAAAAAGATTGAAGTGGGCCCAGGACCACATTTCATGGACCAGTGATGACTGGAATGCGATGAAAGCTAATGCTATTTGGGTTCTGATGGTACTAGAAGAAAATGGTGGCAGAACCGGTGAAAGTTTGAAAAAGAGCTGTTTGCGGCCTACAGTTACACCATGCGCGAGTTATTGTTTGCACTGCGTTGCTAGTGCACCCAATGGAGAGCATGTTCTTTATTATAGAGTTCTATCACGCTCAACCATTTTTACTCAAATGACATATCCACTGAAAAAAACTTATAGTAAAAACTACCATTTTTCCCGACTATGCCTATGCTCAAAACTACCATGAAATTTCAGTCAAATTTACTACGTTTATGGTTTATTATGTTTAAATTTACTACGTTTATGGTGGACATTTTTTCCTTGCTGGTTGACGCAAACCGCGATGAATCAATAAATCAATTCAATTTCTTATTTAAGACAGTTATTTGAATAAGAGTTTATCTTACATTTTCGGTCGATTGGCAGTCATATTGGAT
>JASCZW010004684.1:0-74482 GCA_034211315.2 Aedes japonicus | reverse complement strand
TATTAAAAATCTTCATTAGAAACGGAACCAGAATGGCCTCGCCGTTTTAGAAGCTGGAAATATGCCGTCCACACATTCAGATTTAAATGGCTGAAATAATCTTACCGCATGTTTTACCCTGGATGTTGTAAAGACATCATCCTATATATCTAGTGTTGTGCATCCCTATCTGTTAGATCTCGTAAGGTCTGCAAGGAACATTCTTCCACACCGATATAATCGAAATCCTCACACAAGTCCGAGCCCGGAAAATGAGTTATCATCATGAAACTTAAGGTATCTTGTGGGGTTTTAGTAAAAGCCCGGTTTTGGAGCCCGGTGTTTCCAAGTTCAACCGTATCCTTTGCAAAAGTTTTCTGTAGTCTTGCAACTATTGGCGTACTATCAATGCTCTCGCCCGATTGTAGCCAAGTTCTCTTACTTCCTTATCTCATAATTGTATTCTGTGAGAGCTCAAGGAAACTTAATCCGGGAGCAACAGGCTCTCCTCTATGTTTGCCTTGATCAAGCTTGCTTAAATAACCACTAATTTTTCGCATCATGATCATTGTATGAAAGGGAAAAAACAAGTTGGGTGGATCGATAGGCAATCATTACTTATACGTATCGACGGGGGTATAAAGAGTCTCATTCCAACATCGAGATTGAACAATTGATCAAAAACCGAACTATCAAACACGACAAAATCTCAATAGGTGGGACGAAGAGCCCGCCTTCTACTCTCAAACTGTTAGCAACGAGGAATTGGCATTAACAGCCACTCGGCTTGAATCGGGTGCCCTGATGGCCCCTTCCTTTCACTAGTATAGGCATACCTCGATATGAAGCACCTTTATTTTTTGACAATTTTCATCAATTTATCGCGAACTATACCTCATTCAAGACAAGTACTAAAATCATTAGATAGATGAAACAATTTCCAATCTGTTGGTTGCAATGATTTATATAGGTAAACTCTCATTCATGAGAAATGTCCGATAGAAGTCGAAGAATAAAGTTATTTTATATAGAGGTATACCTGTATTATAGACTGTTCCAGAAAGTATAAGCACACTTTCAAAATAACAAAAAAGTTATGTTTTTTTTTTATTTTAATAATTTTATTTGGCAAATCATATTTGTATTTGTGTTTCATATGATGTTTTACTCTCGTTTAATCAAAATATTTAATCATGGCCAAGACTCCTAACTTTTCCTCGAACATGACCCATTAGCCTCTGCACAGTGGTACTTCCCACCATTTTAACCACTGGTTTTATGAATTTTCGAAGCTTTGCTTTGGTTAAAGCCGAAAAAGTCTCGATTGGCCGTGCCTCCGGGCAGTATCCTTTGCGTAATGAAATGACGCCAAATCAGTCCAAAACACTACTTGACCTTCGTGCTGCCTGATCATCGGCAAAAATCGCTTCTGGACAGATTCCTTAACGTATTTAACGTATTTCTCCGTTGTGATGTACCGACTAGATGTTTTACCACACTCGCATATTACCTGCCAAACTATAACCTTCTTACCGAATTTTTCGGTAAAAATTACCTTCTTCGTTTGCGGACTGTCTTTGTCTTCGCTTACAGTATAGAATTGTGGTCCGGGAAGCGTTTTGTAGTCTAGTTTCACATCGCCACCCAGAATTTCTACACAATAACGAATCGTAGAGTTTGCGGGCCGGTGGTTTCACGGATGCGGCCTGTTGTGGGTTCCTTTTGGGTTTTTTCTGCTTCCGGTATGTTTTTAACCCAAATCTTTCTTTGGCACGCATGACGCTACTCGACGAGGTCCCCAGTTTTTTCGCAACATCCCGAACGGAAGTCGCTGGTTTTCGCTTGTAGGCATCCCTGAACTTTTTATCGATATTCGGACTAACAGGACCGGATTACCGACCACTTTTCGGCGCATCTTCAAACGTACACTGTTCTCCATATTTTCAAATCGCAGATCGTACCGCTCCGACGTTTACACCCTCTTCCTCGGCAAATTTTCTCAAGGACAGTCGGCTCACAGTGCACCATTTGTGCACGATACTTTTTCGTTGCTCCGGAGTAAGACCGCGCATTTTGATAGGTAACACAAAACTGAGCACTTTTTTGATGCTATGTCATTCAGAAATGTGAAAACAAAAGGACGCAGCCATTTTTTTTTTTGAAATATTTCATTATATTCAAAGTGATCATTAAAATAAGGTGTGTTTATACTTTTTGGAACAGTCTTTAGCATTAAATTTTTCATTGAATTATGTATATAAAGGGTTTGCCATTAAGCCTTTCCTTTCTTTTTTTTGAGGGCCTATTAACTCTGGCGCACAAATCGAGCTGAATCCCGTTGATGGCTTGAGTAATGTTGGCTCTAAAGGCCCTAAACCAGCTTTCTGGGGATGTATTGCGACTTGGTGGACCTCGAATTCGACAATTCTGCTTGTTCGCGTTCCCGTACATCCAGAAATGGGCCTCGTCGCTAAAGAAGAATCCTGGAGAGTGTGAGCTATTTAGCGGAATACCTGTAACTAAAAAATGAGAAGAAAGATTAAAAACTTGCACATTGTAGACGAAATACGCGTATCTGTCAAGATAAGCAATAAAGTTAGCTGAAGAATGTTTATCGGACAAAATCGGGGTCTGTTGCAAACTGCTCCGAAGCCTAATCAGCGAACACACGACGCTGTCTATGGTCGTTAAGCTTGAGCTCCTGGGCCAATAAAATCTGAGATTAAACAATGACCCTATGGTATGGGATTTGACGAACGTCAACACTGTTACTAATATGGAAAGGAATATTTTACTGCTTTAAATGTTTCTTGAGAGGGCCCTCCATGTCCTATTTCTATTATCCATGTTTGTCATTGTCAGTCTAAAGTAATACTTTTCTGTGACTTTGCGCTTCATTTCGATAAGTCGGATATTTAACATGATGAAAACATTCATCCTTTCGCTATCAAGGTCCAGTTATACGCAGTTATTAAAGCTAGACAGAGCCAGTTATTCTTGTATTCCATTCCTTCATAGGAATGAATAAATAACAGCGTAAGCTGTCACAAAAATTAAAATTGTGTTGCTACAGATTTCCCTTAGAGTGAAAGTAAAATGGCTAAAAGTGAATTGCGGCACATCCCACCAGTATCACTCCTGAATTATGTGCCTTCGTATAAACGTCATACGACGTGGCAATAAATGACCAGAATATGTGATACTTTCACTACCGTTCGCATTTTTGGTCTCACCTGCAGGTCTATAGCATAAGATGAGCCTTCTCACCATCGACAAGCTGAAAAATTTGACCTATGAGAGGGTGAGATTTAAAAACACCTTCTATTATCTGAAACTTCTTTCTTTCATTAGTGAAATCGTCGTCTTAAATCAACCGAACAGGAAACATAATACCCAAGTAACAAATTATACTCTCAAGAGCACTTCTCTGGAATGCTTCGAGTGTTTCATTACCTCTACCAACACCAGTTTCCCCGTTGTCGATAACAACCATCCGCCCCCATTACCATTTCCATCAATTTTCCACTCTGTTTTGTTTTATTATTTTTTTTTACCATTCCGGTCATTTCTTTCTGTTTTATAGTCCATCACTTCCCAGCGCTGAATGCTGAATGGAGTCCTGTATGCATTACAGTATCGTAATTGGTCGCAGCAGTAAAAGTAGTTGTAACTCAATTCTTCTTCAGGATCCAGCCATGAGGTAAAGGAAGGGAAGTTAATTTTTCATTTACGACTGCTTCGCACTCGCCTTCCCGAATGGCAGCGTCGGTTCCTCCGGACGTTTTTCTCAAGATTTTCTTTTTTATTTTCTTGAACACCCGGGGTTGAAGTGTACGATTTTCGTGCGGAATATTTCCGACAGTTTCGAATTGTCTTCTTCAAATGCAACCGAGTCAACTTTTCGGTGCAAAAGGGTTAATGTTTCATTTTTCATCAATGCTGGGGTCGAGAAAGTCCTTTCCTGGAGCAAAAGCGACTGCGAAAGGAAAATGAACGCAAGATGACTCGGTAAATGGGTGACTTTTTACTGTTCGAAGCTTAATGAAAAAATGATGGCCGGACCGGAATGGCAGTTTTGTAGCACTTTGTGCCCTGTTCCTGGGGTTCGTTAAAGATGAAGTGGCTGCCACCCCCACCTTTAGGGGAGGGGAATCGGTGGGGAAAGTTTCAATTTCACAACCTTCTTCACAACCGCTTCCAAGGGGAATTGAGTGGTGGCTATAAAGTGCAGCCAATAAATTAAAGATGAAGATGTGGAGTCGTTAGGACGGTTGTGTTTTCCAGCGGAAATTACTTACCAGTAGCTGCCATTAATGGGAGATTTTCCCAGGATGAGTGTTGGAAAAACTTTCCTTCCTGACTTGGAATCTCGGCAGGAAAGCGCTCCATGGGGAAAAAAGGAAAAACAACAGCAAATAGGTCAACGGAACTTCGACGATTATGTTTGCCTATAGCTGTGTGCATCATCCCGTGGGGGTCCCTATTGTTTGGCTTTTCCTTTTGTATTTACGAAAAGAACAGATACGGATGGAATTATGACGCGCGGAGAAGATTTATTATCCTTCGCTAATGAGACGTGGGCGGTGGCGTCGTCATCGTCCGAAGCAGGTTTCATCGAGCGAGAGATGACTTTCGCCGTTGAAATTTGCATCGTCTTTTGATGGGACTTGGATGAACAGAATTCGCTGAATTTTCAATTATAACTGGAAGAAGGGTTTGCTTTGCAAAATGGATTTAAACTTCTAACTCTGAAGGGGACACGAAGTTAAACTTTCCCAGAACCGAGAACTGGGACAGGTGTGCCTCTATTAATCCTATTTACTACTTAACGGTAACATTCTCCAAATGGATTCCAGTCGGAAAGTTTATCGCCTACTTCCATCGGAATGGAACTTCTCCCACTCGAGCCAACTCCAAACCAGAACAGTCCATCGTAGAAGCAAAAGAAAATTTGTTTTTCTTTGCGATTGAAACTGCAATAATATACGTCCCCATGAAAGTTTATCTCTGGTTTGTAGATGAAAAAAACATAGACACACAACGTGGACACATAAATTGCAGGCACATCGGGGCAGTGTCATGAAAATCCGACAGGAGACGCAAAGTAGTTTCTGCCTTAATTTTCCACAGAAGGGGAAATCCCAGCGCCTGAGCACTCTTACTCGGTGTGTCCCGCGCCGGTTGCCATTATTCAAATCTAGCGTGATTACTCTCTTCGGAAAAAAAACGAGGAAAAAAGCGGAATCCGAGAACTGGTTTCCGGATGGCATACACTTGCATAAATATTTTATGTTTATGGATGATCTTGGCTGGTGGTTCCGGCAAAAAAGGATAAACCCGAATCTAACCACCTATGGTGATAAATCTGACCATTCTTTCGTGTTATTTTTTTTTCTGAAGAAAGGTTAAGTAATATTCAAATTGTTCGTTTTGAGTTCTCATTTAACTTTAGATTTCGGATGATGTATTTTCAGCTGGGAATCAGTTGAATACTCTTCCTCGTAAAAAGAGTAAACAGCGCATCTTCTACGAGACGGAAATATGTGGACGGAAAAGGTTTCAGCTTCAGAATCTGCTCGTTGGGTGCAGAGTGAGTCTGCACATACGTAATCATCAACTGTGGGTGTCCTTTAGTTGCGCCGCAGTGGCATTATGGAAATATTCTTGAGGAAAGGTTAGTGAAGCCGGAATGTATTCCTTTCGGACTGATGAACCTATCATTCTCATAAATGTCGAAAAACTCATACATATTGATACAGAATCGTTCAAGTCAAAATTTCTACATTTCTTCATCAAATGAACACTGAAAATTTATTTATCTCTACGTGGTTGTGCTTGTTTTTTCTATAACATTTCCAGTCGATAAAGTAGATCTGTTAGACATTTTAAGACACCAGTGAGACGTGTCCTTTTAATTTGTAACGAAATATTCGTAGCTCTTTATATTGTTTTCGTACAATGCACGAATATTCTTTCTAAGTCAAAAAATGCTTCCTCTTGTTGACAGTTGCGCGTGTGCCAATGACTACGAAGGTATCTTCATGAAAAGTACAAATCAGGTTCGTTGGAGAGAATAACGAATAAATTCGTAAGTTCTCCTTTCGATTTCGTAATATAAACTAAAATTAATTTTCAGTGCATCTTCCGATTTCGATGATCAAGTGCATCGTTAACTAACGCTATAATATTTCAAAGCATTTGCCAAAGACAAATTAATTTCAAATGGGAATACTAGGAAAATGTACGCTAAAACTTCACGTGTACACCTAATCATTGGTAAGCTCGAGTAAATTCCATTAAATTCAATATGAAAAAGCTAATCTTTTTACAGATCAGCCTATTTCGTCTGCGACCAACAGACGTCTTTCGCATCGAGTGCCTAATTTGTTAGTTCAAGTGCATTATTAACTAACGCAAGGGTTAGTCGATAACTATTGAGACAATTTAGAATGATTGGTAAATCGGCTAAAGTTGTCGAAATGAAACCAAATTTTTGAAGTAGTTCAGTATATGTATTTATCTAAGCTTACATACCTTGGTTAAACCTCAGGATGAGTTTGACTAGAATTCCGGATATTGACGATTACCGCCCTCCAAATCATCTTATGATACAATCAATCGAGACCAGCTATGGCAGATTAAATTTCCGGCAAAACTGACGCGGTTGGGCAAAGCAACGATGGATCGAGTGACGTGTGTCGTCCGAGTCTCAGGGACACTCTCGAGTCCATTCGTATCTCGGAGAGGGTTACGAAAAGGTGATGGATTGTCGTGTTCGTTGTTCAACATTGCATTGGAGGGTGTGATTCGGAGAGCTGAAGAGCTGGGATAGACACGAGTAGCGCGTAACTTGGAGACGATGGCGGACACGTACATCAGACTAAAGGCTGAGGCTGGTAAGATTGGGCTTGTGATTAATGCGTTGAAAACAAAATACACGAAGGGAAAAGGGTCACGAGAAGACCAAGTTAGCCTCCTACCACGAGTTCAGATCGACGGTGATGAAATCAAGGTAGTAGACGAATTCGTGTACCTGGGCTTGTTGGTGACCGCCGATAACGACACCAGTAGAGAGATACAAAGGCGCATTATGGCTGGCAATCGTGCCTACTTTGGACTCCGAAGGACGCTGAGATCGAACAAAGCCGAAATACAAAGTTGACCATCTACAAGACATTAATTAGATCGGAGGACCAACGCACCCTTGGTGTCTTTGAACGGAAGGTGTTGCGTACGATCTACGGTGGAGTGCATGTGGAAGACGGAACGTGGAGAGGCGAATGAACCACGAACTGCATCAGTTGCTGGGAGAACCTCCCATCGTACTTATCGCTAAAATCGGTCGACTACGATATGCTGGGCATGTTGTAAGAATGTCGGACGATACTCTTGTTAAAATGGTTCTCGAAAACGAACCGACGGGTACAAGAAGAAGAGCCGCACAACAAGCAAGGTGGATCGATCAAGTAGAAGACGAACTGCGGACTCTCCGCAGACAGCGAGGCTGGCGAGTGACAGTAATGGACCGATTACAATGCAGACAACTTCTATGTACAGCAGAGGCCACACCGGCCTTGGTGTGAAGTCGTTTCCGTTACGTTTTCCGTCACGTTCCACTACCTTATAATTCCTTTTCGGCCTTCGCCTTTCCTTTGGTCTTCCCAAGTTCGCGCTTCATCGTGGCCTGATAGGTTTCGATTGGACACAGAGTCCAAAACAGGCAGAAAATCAACACAACACTTCTGCACGATTTCAACGTAGTGACATGAAGGCAAATCGGGCAAAACGACGATCACTTTGATCTTGCTGTCTCCAAAACAGCTTAAGAAATTTATGGAGGCACTCAGCTCTTTAAATTTCACCGTTTGTGGTGCCTTTGGTCACGAATGGTCCACTCCATTTGCCACAAGTGCCAAATCAGGTACTTCGAAGCTTCTTCGTTTGAAACAGTCATCTACGGCAAATTTGGCCTTACCCGTGAAGTATTCCTGTCCCGTCAACTGCTTAAAATCTGCGTTGATGTCAGTCTCATAATCAATAAATGGGATTAGTCCGGATTTGGGATGTTCTGCACCTTCTACGTTTTCAATTCGAATCGCTTCTTGGCCCTCTGAACGAAACATCAAGTTTGTCGGCCAAGTCCCGCGTCGAAATGTTCAGATTCCGCTTGAAATGAGCATTCAGCGTTTCGTTATTCCCGGTGTTTTTTGTCCACCTTTTGGTTTCTGGTCCACTGTCATCTGCTGCTGGAATCTTTGGAGCACCCATCAGACGGTCAAATGATGTATATTCATCAGTTTTCCGAAGCCGCGATGCGACAACCCAGGAATTTGCATGTGGATGAACAATATCGCTTCGCGAACTGTTTGCTGATTTTCTTCCGTCTCGACCGAAGATGGAATCTTGAAAAATTTCAGAATAATTCCGGAAACATCTCATATTTAACAACTAGCAGAAGGAAAATCATGGAAGCATCCTTAAAGTATTCGGGACGCATCATTGAACTGCTAGAAGGACCTTAGAACAATTCTGGATGCATTATAGAACTATTGTAGAAGCTTCCCGGAACAATTCTGGAAGCATGTCAGAACTACTCTGGTAGAATCCCACAAAGACTCTTGAAGCATCACAGAGTAATGCTGGATGCATCTTCGACCC
The DNA here is from genome assembly GCA_034211315.2 of Aedes japonicus. NCBI lineage: Eukaryota > Metazoa > Arthropoda > Insecta > Diptera > Culicidae > Aedes > Aedes japonicus. The sequence goes on along the minus strand of JASCZW010004684.1, from coordinate 65,845 downwards.
TATTACTTGTTGCCATTCAGCTGAGATAACATAAATATGACTTGATAAGTCATTATCAAGTTACTACAACTAACTATGATCGTAGTGTGCTGCTTGGGGAACGACTTTGGAAGCATTCTAAAACTGCGTTGAAGCATCCCAGAACTACTCGGAGCAAGTCTAGAATCACCACAAGCTTACGCAAAACCATCTTTGGACTGCTCTGGAAGCGTTTCAGAACAATACTGAAAACATCTCGGAACAACTCCCCGAAGGAAAATTCTGGAAGGATTCTAAAACTAGTCTGGAGGGATCATTTAACTACAAGAAGGACCTTAGAACCATTTTGTATGTATTCTAGAGCTGCCTTGAAGCTTAAAATACTATTTAAGCTTAAAATACCTTGAAGCTTAAAATACCTTGATGCTCGGAGCAATTCTAGAATCATCACAAGCCTACTCAAAATCAAAACTCTATCGAAGATCACTTTTTGATTGATCTTCAAGTTATAAATCGTATAGTCTAAAGGGTGTTGCGTTCGATTTTGGAAGCATCCTAAAACTACGTTGAAATCGTCTCAGAACTAATTTGTAACCATTATCTGATAGCATCTATGAACCCCTGCGAAAGCATCTCAGAACATTAATGGAGACATCCTAAAACGACTCTACAAGCAGTCCAGAACGATTCTGGTGGAATTCTGGAACTACTGTGGAAACATCCCAGAACTATTCGCAGCAATTCTAGAATCATCACAAGATTACTTAAAACCATCTTCGAATTTCTCTGGAAGCATTTTAGAATAATACTGAAAACATTTCAGGACAACTCTCAAAAAAAATACTGGAAGAATCCTTAAACTAGTCTGTAGGGATCATTGAACTACAAGAAGGGCCTTAGAACCATTATGAAATCATTCTACAGCTGCTATAGATGAACCCCAGAATAATTCTGCAAGCATCTGATAACAATTCTGAAGGCATAGAAGAATTATCTCAAAATTACTAGAAGCTTCTCGCAGCTGTATAACGCGCCTAAAACGGGGGTGTGGACCCGTAAGCAGAAGCTCTTAAACGAAACCCACGGTATGGATAGAGAATCTCCTTCCAACGAAACGCTTTTTTATTTGCCGGAAATGGGCAGTAAACAGTACACATTAGGATTTCCTTCTGGTGGTTTGTTAGAAATAGGTTGGGAAAACTCACTCTACGCTGTCGGAAAATAATTAGACCTTCGCTGATCTCGATTTGATGTTTTCCATCAAGGAAGGCATAATTGTCATCCATGATTCCGACCAGATAACCACGAATCCCTCATCCAGCCTACACTTCGCCTGGCACTCATTTCAACACTACTATGGAAGAGTCCCAAAATTACTCTTGAGCATTTTAGAACAATTCTGGATGTATCTCAGAACTGTTTTGGAAGCTTCCAAAATCTGCTGTGAAAGCGTTCCAGAACTAAATTGTAGGGATTGTACTGGGAAAAGCATCTTTGAAACCTTACGGAAGCATTCCTGAACTATTAGGGAGCATCCTTGACATGCTTCCTCTAATGAAGCAGTCCAGAGCTAATCTGGAAGAATTCCAGAACTACTCTGGAAGCATCCCAGAACTACTTTTGAGGTATCTCAGAGCAAGTCTGGAATCATCCAAAACTTATTCAAAATCATCCTAGAATTTTTCTGCAAGCAGCTCAGCACAATTCACAAAGCATTTCAGAACAACTCCCAGAAGGAAGCGTTCAACTTTTTTTTTTGGAAGCATTATGAAATTTCTCTGGCTGCACCTCATAACAATTCTTAAATCATCCTTGAGTTGCTCTGGAAAGCAGATTTGTCGCACTTCCTTAAAAGAGTTAAAACTCACTGGAAGTGCACTCTGTTGTATCTAAAGTTTAAAAAAAAGAAGGTTTTGTGCGGTTTTGTGTGGTTTTGTGTAGTTTTGTGTGGTTTTGTGTGGAGAATAGGCTTTACTGAAACTTCACTCCTACGGGTTTTACTTCTGCAGAAATAAATAAACGAGATTCTTGAATAACACTTATAGCTTCTCTTCCGGAACAGCTCAAAATTATTATGGAAATGTTCGGTAAAGATCTTGAAAGCACCTTAGACTTACCTTACCAATCAGACCAAGGCCGGTGTGGCCTCTGCTGTACACAGATGGCTGTACCTCACCAGCCTCGCTATCTGCGGAGGGTCTCTAGATTCTCTAGAGAATTGCCGTCTTCAGCAAAGTTGTTGAGTATGTTAAATGAAGACATTTGAAATATCGCATTAGTTCCAGATCGTACCGTATAGATGGCGCTGTTGCATATCTTTGCCAATCCGCCATCTCTGCGGCAAGATCTGGAACTAATGTGATAATCTCACAAAACGAAAAATGACATACCGAGAAACCTTTGCCGAATGCGACAACTCTCTATAGCTTCAGTGCAATCTCTGCGGCAATATCTGAAACTAATATGATAATGTGATAATGGCAACTTTCTAGCGCTTCATTTACAAAAGATAGACTGCAGCGCCATCTCTGCGGCAAGATCTTAAGTTTATCTGATAATGACAAAAGAAGACTATTGGTAGAATGGGAAACTTTGCCGAAGACGGGAAATCTCTAGCACTTCATTTGGCAGCGCCATCTCTGAGGCATGATCTGAAACTAATATAATAAGGTCAAAAGATGACAGCTGAAATACTGAGAAACATTATCGAAGACGGCAACTTTCTATACGTAGTTTGGAATGTTTGGTATGCAATTCTGTTCACACATCGAAATCAAATCCTCCTTGCCTTTGTAGCAGATTCCCCTTAGCCAATGTTACTTGAACCAGATTTTTTTACTACCAAAATTGCCTCTAGAAGTTCCAATCATTTCGCCACATTAAACTTAAATTTTAAGAAAAATCTCTCCTCATATTTATATTTCTCGTCGAGATTCCGGCGATTCCACTTGCAAATGCCAGCCACAAAAGCGTGCAAAATTTCCCCGTCGTCAGCATGATAATAACCGTCATTATATCAATCGTTATTGTTATTACTTCATCCACCATCCCGGTCGCCACGTAATTCTTCACCTACTGCTCAGCCCGAGTATCATTCCATCCTGACTGCGACCGTGGGAAGAGAAAGCTAATCCTTGTCCAGCACATTTCCGTACATCCATTCGTTCCGAAACCACTTCCACACCACATCAAGAATGGGACAATGGGAGGCGGTTCCATTCGAATCCAAATCTTCCCACCCCCTGGTATCCATTCGATTTTTACGCTCATTCTTTTGGAAAGCTTCCAAACTGCTGCCGCTGATCTTCCCCATGATTGCCGCGCTGGAGTAAGCAAAATCACTGGGCAATGGACAACCGACACATAACCACATCTCTAATGGATGGCAACTAATGTGAAAGGATCATTAGCTCTCGGCATATCTGGCTCTCGAGGTATTCTCGTCGTTTTGCGGGAGGGATAAAAAGACTGTGCGTCTCTGTTGGAATGGTTGTTTTCCTGTGAAGAAGCCTGTTTGCTCAAATTTCCATATTGGAATTTCACCCAAGCGAAGATCTTTCCACTTTCAACAAAGTGGGACATATTTCGCTTCTCTATCGTCTCATTGACTGAATGGAATTAGGCAGTCTATCTCCAATCAAATGAGGTTTTCGGCTTCACCGAGAAAGCAATTTGTTATTGTTGTCAACCAGTCTGGTCAAATTGGATGTTTGGCCATTAGGCCGAAAGCTGTTTGGTAGAATGGGTCAGTAGGGCAAATTTAGGAAAGTAGAAGACTGTAATTAATACTTCTTGAAACCTTTTTCTAATAAAATTTCATGGGAGATTATTACTAATGGCGTTCGGCCTAATAGCTTTCGGCCTAATGGCATTCTGCCTAATGTTCCATTCTCAAATTGAATAAAACAAGCATTTGTTGCATGAAACTAAATTTTCACGATCTATTTTGATTTTTGGGTCGGTTAATAGTACTAAAAATATATACCCTCTGCCCTTGAACCACTCCTCGGTTGAAAATAACTCCTGTGAATGAACCATTTCCTGTTGTAAAGGTCGCTCTCAGCGTTCGAATTGCGCTCGAGAATTCCTCCAATCGACACACTTTCGATTGGATTGCTAAATTTATCGTAAGCAAAGCCCGGTCCCATTCTCCCCCAACCCCCCGCGTCTGACGAGGACAATGTCATGCTCGCAAAACACAACCGAAAGTCGATTTTCAATATTCTTAGATTTTCCAATCAATAGCTCAGACACTTGGTCGCGCCGGATGGGTCGGCGGCGATGGCGACGACGACATGAAAATCGAAGGAAATTGAGTTTCCTATCGCTTCTTTATTGAATAACGATGGTCCTCGAGTTGCTTTTGCTCTCCGGACTTTCAGAATGGAATATATTTTGCACAAAGCTTCGCCTTGTCTGTCACCTTTACGATGAATGAATGACTGTTGGGAAAAAATTGCACCGATATCGTACGATTGCGGGAGGTGCCAGAAGTGGCGATGCTTGAAAGTGTAGATTTCGGGTACGGGATCGCTTCCGTCCGGCTCCCCAAAAGGCATTCAAATGCCCAGGGATAGTGGAGAAAAATATTGATATGGGAAACGTTGAGTAAGAGGGTTGGAGTGATTGGCTTGCATTAGGGGTTTTCTTCTGAGTGATCAAAAGGTAAATTATGAAAGACGTTCTGGAGGAAAGGTGTATTTTCTGGATAGGAAGTTACCTGACGTTTCAAAGGATTACATTGGCAGCGAGAGATTCCAATAATAATCCTTACTCCACGCACGGAGAATACAAAACATAACAAATAGAGTACCTTATGGAAAGTTAAATTTACTAAATACTTAAACGAACGATATCACCAATACTCCAACCATTTCTTTCATGTTGATACCCCAAATAGGTCGTTAGGAAAAATAACCATACGAAATTTATTAGGGAAGCCAAACATGCACTGCTTTTGCCGATCTCTCGGGTTTACTAGAACTGGGATACGTTCAGTATTTTAGCCCTGGTAGCACACATGTTGCTAATCAGTTATACTAACTGCTTTGTAAATGATTTGAGTCACAAGCAAGTTGCTGCAACCTATTTTAACGGATGTGTGTTATTTGAAAGTTACGAAAACTCACTATAGTTATTCAATTCGGCAATGCTCGTGGAATTATTGCTAAAAAATCGATTTATCCGCCCTTAATCAAATTTTCAGCTCAGTTTACTGATCAGAAACCACTTGGAACTTTCTTTCAAAAACGTCCACGTCTCTTCCACGTCGTCAGCGAAACAGATGAACTGGCTGGATTTATTGAAAATCGTCCCCCACATATTGGAGTCCGCACGTACCATAACGCCTTCTAGTGCAATATTTAACACTCAAAAAGGGTTACGATAAGCAACAATGTTCTCATCTGATTATTAGATTATTATCTGATTATAAGTTACGGTCACCCATCTGTGGATTAGTTCCTGAAAGGGACTACAACGACTTGCTTAGATGTCGCAACCGAAAGCAGCAAATAATGGCTTAAATAAGTTACTTGCCTAACCCATTCCAAACGATAATGTGACCCATTAACCTCGGGCTAGCCACGAGTAATTGGCACCCCAATTTTACTCATATCGAAAATTAAAATACTGCTAACTTCAATATTGAATATTGGCTCCGTAAAGTGCTACACTGAACCTAACAAATAAACGAACTTAATAAAAAAATGTTTCATTTTAATTCTGAGCTAAGCTAAGAAACTCTCTGGATTTGTTGCAGTATCATCCTACTTTTTTTTTCTATTATACATTCTTCTAAGGATTCTGAGGAAAGTTTGCTCGAGATTATGATGGAATCATTTCTAGAATTCTACTTGAAATTTAAAAAATTTCACTCAACGTTTTTTCTGAATACTGCACGTTTTGCAGTTTTAAGAAAAAATCAATCCTGAGCAGTGTCTGTCTTTATCACTAACTCTCATACGCAATGAAAAGCATTTCGAGTCAGTATAGATAAACTGTATTTGTATTGAAAATCTCAGATGGATAAATCATCTTATAATGCTTCTTTGACTACTCGATTTGTTATTACTCATTAGAGTTTGAGTTTCCAGCCCAGCTTTGATAAAAAGGGAAGTGATCACCAAACGTCAGAAAATCACTTTCAATTCTACCAAAAGGATTATTTTGAATAGAGTCAATAGAAAAATTCTTGCTCTGCCCTCATTTATCATAATTACAACTTGAAGTATTTGAATCCTATCGATTTGAGCCTAAAGTATTCCACATCATGTTCTACGTTAAAAGAAACAAATTTGTTTCATCAATTTGATATACAAAATCCCACCTAGATGAATATGAATATTGATATTATCAACAGCACAGGAGATAATGAACATCCATCGACGAATGAACAAATATAATTGGAAATAATGACTTAGAACTCAGAGGTTGCTTTGGTCAAGAGAATATTGTCATTTCAAAATTCAATTTCACGAGGGTAGTTGGTCCGTTCGTTAATGTTGTCTTCATTTCCAGCTCATTTGAGTGCAGATGAATTAGTGCCCTAGCTTCGGCTGGACATATACTACAATTGGAACGCAAGAATGACACGAAAAATTGTGAAGTGTTCCACATGTTTTAATGGAGCATCACTTACCCTTCTTAGACTAGATGCTCCAAACGACCTTTTTTTTTTGTTCTGTGCATATAACAGAGCATTCTGTTTAATTGTTCTTTCCGACTAATCATGTCCCTTTTCCTTTGATATCTCCTAAAGACTACGTGGGTTCCCCGTGATTTCTTAAGGTAGATACCGAATCCTCCCTATCTCCAACGGTTGCATGAACGTGACCAGGTGAGCGATCGATGAGTGTCTTCGTAGAGATTATTGCGTGAAGAAACGTATCAGTTATTAGATCCGTTTCCTATTGACATGCAATGTCTTCAACGAATTATTTCTTATCGTTGCTCCATCCACGAGGTGTACAAATGTCAATGCTAATGCTAATGCTAAATTTGAGTCACAGATTAATTGATTGTTACCGGCACTGATCCTGAGATGTGAAACGAATATTTTAATTGGGGTTCCAATCTAAATCTCGACTCTGAGCAAATAATGCTTGAAATTCTTGCCCAATGTTGTTGGTTAGGTTATAGAGCAATCAAGCCGTGAATCACAAACGAATTTCATTTTAGTTTGATCTAATTGATCCTACTTGGAGTTTTACGCGAGCTTCGTCCAACATGTTACGCGATCTTTCTTGGTTTCTCAGCTTTTATTAAGATTACGAGCAAATTAGGGAAGATAAATATAGGAACCTATATTAATCTCATCACTTCGCCAATCATGCTATTCGAAAATAAAGGACAATTGGTCTGTAACGTCTGGGGAAATAGTTCGGAAAAATGCGTGAATTTAAAAATTGAAATCGAGTGGTCACCCTGCAATTGTCACCTCATATATGAGAGCAAATCAGGAACAGTAGGCCTGTCTAACTGTTGGTATAGTTTGGTTTAAAGTTTAAATTGTTTTCCCAATGAAGTAAATCGCCATCACACTGTGGAATTGCCCCAAGAGCATTCCTACTGTTGGTTTAAATCGTGACTAATATTTAAATCTTTCTGTTTTGCGTATCCTCCAAACCGAGTAAATAGAGAATAGGAGCCTATTGTACATTCAAATTTCGCTTTTTGTTAATTTTCAATGAAGAATGCCTGCTTATCCAACATGCCAGTTATTTGTAATTGATATTCAAAATACTCTTCTAGGTTTCCAATAAAGTAAGTATCACGTCAACGCATCTATTACTTACTTACAGTCAGGCCAAGGACTAGGTGTCTTCTGATGAACACAGAAGTCATCTTCAAATCACACGATCCATAGAAGCCCCGCTGTCTACGGAGGGTGTGAATTTTGCTTTACACTTACATCGATCAAGCCTTGCCGCTACGTGTCTCTTCTTCTCGTCAGAACTTATTTGATATGCAATCAGAAGAGCCGGTACATTGTATAAACCTTGAGATCTCTTTTACACATTGAGGATATGTGTTAGTACTTAAAACCATTAGCTGATGCTCTGTGTTGTTATCAATCTGACAATATCGGTGGCCCATCATGTTCTTGCTCATGGTCAATTCTCTTCAGAACTTTTTTCCAGCTCTTAACTCAATATTTTATTCCATATTTTTTAATTTTTGCTTTTGACCTGCTGTTCTGAATTTGCTTTGAACGGTTATAAGAGATGAAAGTTTCTTCGTAATCCGTTCTAAGTGTCTTGAAATACGTAACATGAATTATTAACTGCCTTACCTTATTATGAAGGAGTCATTACTGTGATTTGTGATTTTCAAAATGTGACGATAAATTTTATTTTCATTCATCCTGGAAGAGTAACTTTGCGTCAAACATTTCATGAATACTATTTACGTCAAAACCGCCCATCATGTTTTGAACGATGTTCAAAGCTCACTCTTCTTTCCATTGCAATCTCTCGAACTTGGTTGGTTTACTATTTTTTGTAGAACTTTGTTTAATCATGAATCCACTGCTTACTTATTGCATGGTCAAGTTGTATGGACTAGGATGACCCTAGAATTCCTTGCTGACTCGGTGAGTTCGTTCCATTGTATTTATATGTTAAAATTTCTTTAAATTTCACTACAAATTGCTTATTTTTTTGACAGAGAAGCTTATTTTGTGTGTCGTAGTAGATCACTCGATACTGAAGAAGTCTTTAAGTCGCAGAGGGACAAAGCATGGTTTTTAAAAGAAAGTCTGTTTTGCAAACATCGCTTAGGACCTGTTCATACACCACGTAGACTCATTTTTGAAAATCTTATCTCCCCCCTCGTAGACTTTTCTCCATACATTTTTTTTTAAATTTTGTATGGAGCGTAGGTTTCGGTAGAATATCATGCCATGCCTCTAATTACATGAGGGTTCGATAACAAGAGCAATGGTAGTCATACTGAGTGCCCAGGAGAACACTGGCCACGGATATGTTGCGGGTTGAACCTGAAAGGAGTTCGGTATGTGGTATCTGGAAACAGAGCACATTGGACCCTTTGTAGTTTGGTAAAGATTGTTCGTATATTTCGAGGTTCTTTGGTTTATATTGCCAACGCCTATATATTGTGACGCCTCAAATTTTATCAGGATTCAAAACTTAGTGCAATGGTGGTGACATAAAGTGCCCAGAACTATATTGGTCACGTCTGGACATGTACCTCCGGGGAAATGGCCAGTTTTTTACTTGAACCAAAACATATCGCTTTTTCACTCCTGAATACATGAGCAAGCAATTAAAAAATATATGTAATACGTAAAAAAGAAAAGATCTCACCATAGGTGGGTGAATTAGGTTTTTTTTATTGAACCATAATACCTTTCATATAACGGCTATTGCGTCGATTTGTAAGTTCCTGAAATCCACATTTTCCAAAACGTTGTCCGTCCATATCTCCGAAACTGTTCCAAAATTTGTTAACAGGGTTCTATTGGACCATTCACTTTTCATTTCATTTTTTTCTTTGAATTCAGCCAGGTTGTTACCAAATAAGTCGAAATAATTCCTTAAATCTAAATTTTCCGGAATGTTGTCCTACCATATATCCAGAACTGGTTCACCCATTCCAGGAATATTAAATTGGCTCTCTGGAACCACAATACCTTTCATTTGACAATCGTTGTGTCTTTTCCTGTCAAGTGGTTACCAAGATACAGGACTTAGTTCTTAAAATACACGTTCTTTTGGAGCTTCTTCCGGCCATATATTCGTAAACAGGATACCAATTCCAGAAACATTTTATAATGTTCTTTGGGACCACATTATCTCCAGAACCAGATATCCGAATCCGAAATAATTCAATAGGATTCAATGAGACCATGATACCTGTAATTTGGCACTCAATTCGGTTGAGTGGATGCTGGGAAACTTAAATTTGTTCCCAAAATCCGTGCATTTGTTGGTGGTTCCGGTAATATCTCCAAACCCCGATATCATTTCAAAGATCTATGTCGTCTAGGTCTAGGTTTAGGTTCTAGGTCGTTCGTTTTTGTGTTCAGAATTTAGGCTACCGTTGTAATTGATTTTTTTTTTCGGTAGCACAGAGTTACAATGTGTATTCATGTATGTATAACATGGTTGAAAACATTTCATAACTTTGTATAGCCGAAAAAGCTACAGTTTCAATTAGAACTTATGAACTAGTGAACAGTCTGGTATGACCCAAAACATCCCAGAATTCATCATAATGGCGGTTGACCTTCTAAAAGATCCATTGAACATGATTGAATACATATCGTACATCCCAAGTTCTAAGCTCCAGAACTGTTTAGATGACCAAGAACAACCCAGAGTATATCAAGATATCTGTTGACTTTGCAGAGGACTCAATAAACATGGTTGAACATAGAAAACGTCCATTGATTACGTCACACAAAAAGTGACTTTCTGATTCCCCCCCCCCCCTTCTCATTTTTTTTGTATGGACCTCAATTTTTTTGGTATGCATCGTCACGTCCCCCCCCCCCCCTTACTGCGTTACATAATTAAAGGACCTTCCCATATCGTAGATTAAAACAGCTGAAAAAGCTACCGTTACTATTGCACATACTAAGTTCTGAACTCCAGGATAGTTTTATTGACCTAAAACATCCCAGATTTCCTCATATTGTCAGTTGACCTTCCAAAAGATTCGATGAACTTTTTTGAAAACATATATCAAATTTGTATAGCTATAAAAGCTACAGTTACAATTGTAGATCCTAAGTCATGAACTCAAGAATACCTTGGATGACCTAGAACATCCCAGATTATCTTAAAATGTCTGTTGACATTTCAGATGATTCAGTGAACACCGTTGAATACTTGTTGTAACTTTGTACACCCAAAAAAGCTACAATTACAACTGTATATCATAAGTTCTGAACTCCAGGGCAGTTTGGCAGTTTGAACATCCCAGATTATCTCATAATATCTGTTGAAAACTAAATGAACATGGTTGAATAGATAACGTAACTTTGCATGTACGGAAAAGCTTTAGGTAAAACTGTAGGTGCTATGTTCCGAAATTCTCCATGTTCAGGATATTCTGGGTTGAAAATCAGGGCATAAACGCCTGAGAGAATAGCCAATTTGCAACAAGTTTACCGAAGTTATTGTTCGTTTTTGTTCAGTGTGTGATGTTATAGAAGATTTTTTCTTCAGGATTTATAGTTTTATAATTACTCAGATCAGTAATTTGCTAATAAAGCAATGTTGCTGTCGGTTGTGCGTTGCAATAATGACAAAGGTTTTTTTTTTGGCCCTGTTACTTGAAAACAAGGTCGTTGCAACATATGTGCGAATCGCAACATTTTCTCACAGCAACTTGTCTCTTTCCCATCATCAATACAACATTTTGTTGTTTTTCTTCGTGTATTATTGCAATACATTCAAGTTACAACATACCTTTCTGGCAGAGCGAGAAAATAACGGGTGTATCACTCGTAGAATTTATCTTACGTTATTGGGTACAAAAAATGAATATTTGACACACTGGCTAGGCCCGATAACAAAATATTTCGAAACAAAGCAACGACACCATGGTGATATGGTGAATATGGTGAAATAATAGTATCGATCGTATTTGATGACCTCTAATTACCGTCATATCTCACCTATAAGCAGTTTTAATGTTCTTTTTCTGAGCTCACTCGATCGCTCGCGCCACTGAACAATAGATCGCCGAAAAGATAACGAGTTATACTCTATAGCAAAAAAGGGCGCAACAAAGTATCGTTTTAACCGTTCACAATTGATGCTTGAAGCAGACTCCTCAGTTATTTGAACGTTTTTTTATTTGAAAAATTCAAGTTTTTCAAACGATTTATCGGATCAATCTTTGACAAAGTCTTAACTTAATGTTCGTAGACCAAAAGAAAAACAAACATCCCAAAATCGTGTAGAAAAGTGCAAATGGTGATTTTCTCAAATTAATTTCCCTCAAATTCAATTTTTTTTTAAAGAAAGCTGAAGTTTAGGGCAGCCGGTGGAGAGTTTTGAGCAAATACTTTTTCCCAAACTTTCTTAAAATTTTATTGAAATTTTGATCGATTTTTGGATTGCCATCAAATTGAACTGGTTTTAGTAAAATAATACAAAAATTAAAATCTACGTTTCATTTTAACAAATTAACTGGGACATATATTTTTCCTTAACCCATCCGTTCAGAAGTTATTGCCAATTTGGAAAATAAGTAATCACATCCTTACATTTTGGCCATTTTCTAATGTTATTCGTGATATCGAGCAACCAATTTTTTTTTATATTTAGAAAGTACTTTTTCAAAATAGAAAATACAACGTCATCTCGATACGCTTGGCTCGAACATCGAACAAATTCTAAGGTCTGTATCCGCAATAATCCGGACACCTCCAAACATGAATAAAACATAAATTTCGCATTTATATTTCCGTCGTAGTTGTTTATTTCAGATTCATGGGATGTGTTTTAACAATTCGTGAAGACAAAACAAAGTTTTTCGGTATTTGCATAAAATTTTCGAACTTTGCGCTTAACTCCTTCCATTAGTTTGTACACACACTTCAGAAATCGTAGAACCGTCTTTGTCCAAACTTGCTGAAGTGTTTGATGCTTTGATTTCTTGCTTCTTCCAGAAAGCTTTCGCTTCATCAGAGCCCAATATCTTTCGATTGGCCGTAGCTCTGGGCAATTTGGCGGGTTTGAGGTTGTTGGTACAATGTTCACTTGATTTGCTTGGTACCACTCCATCACAGTTTAAGCATAGTGGCATGTTGCCAAATCGGGCCCGAAAAAAGGTTCTTCTTTGTGACTTTTGATGAAGGGTAGCAATCGCTTCTGCAGACACTGTTTCTGATAGATCTCCTTGTTGATTGTGCCTGTAGTGACGAAAGATTTACTCTTTTTGCCACACGTGCAAATTGTTCGGTACGTTTTGGGAAATTTCGATGCTTTCTTCGTTCTGAAATGCTCAGCAGCATAGCAGAATAAAAAGCCAGCCCTGGAAGCTGCTTGGAATCCTCTAGGACAAAAGTTTCATCGTCCATAACAACGCATGAAAACTTCGTCAAATATTCGCAGTCCAAACGTCGAGCCCGTGATTTTGCTGCCAAGTTCTGTTTGTCGTTGCGATTTGGAACTGTTTTTACTTTATACGACTTAAGTCCCAAACGTTGTTTTGATTTTTAGACAAAACCAGGCGACATCCCTATTTTACGAGCCACCGTTCGAATGGAGAGATTTGGGTTCTTCGTTAATATCCTTTTCACCTTTCGGTCCATGACAGGATCAGCGTGTCCAATGTTTTTGTCACTTCTCGGTTTCCTCTCCACCGTCAAACGTTCCGAAAATGATTTGAGCACATCGTGAACAGTGGATTTAGGCAAATCCAATGTTTTTGCAAGGTCCCGTATTGACAAGTCAGGATTTTCCCTACGCCCGTACAAAATTCGCTCGCGCACTTGTTTTTCTTTCGTCGGCCATCTTGAATTCTAAACATGAAATGTAAACATCAATCATGGTCTTTTTTTATCACAGACTCTCAGCTATACCACAGTGAAATTTTTCATTCCTACATGCAATATTTCAAAAGTTACAATGATTTGAAGGTGTCCGGATTAATGTTGATACAGACCTTATATAGGTCATTTCAATTCTGAGCAACGTGGCATAGTGGTTTAGGAAAATAATGCCATACCCAACCATCCACCTGTATTATCAAGTTAGTCTCTCTCTTAGACAAGTTTGTCGGAAAACCTGGTCATCTCTGCAATGACCCGAGCCGTTTTTAGGGACATGTGGGATCGAGTTCCTATCACTTCGAAGTTTTCTGAGCACAAACCTCAAATACTATTACGACTTCAGGCGTGAAATTTTCTAGAATCGTTTGCTCCACTGCAGCTTCCATTGGTTAGCAATTTCAGCGTTGTCTGCTTTGTTTTGATGGTGATTTTAAGTCTAAAAAATTGTGAAGTTATAATTAACCTCACAAACAAATCGTATGGAAAAAGGACTCCCTCCAGCTTCACCATAAGTTCCGCTTCATACTTGCCCATTACCGCACTATTGTGTGGAATTTGGGCAACTGGATGGATTTAGGTTCTTGGTTGTGGAATCCACCCCATTCCATTTAGGGCAAAAATGGAAGAGAATTCGCAGTTATTTTCAGCAGGTTATAAGGATGGTATCTAGTATGAAGGAGTAGGCTGCGCTTTTAAGCGAAGAAGACTTTTTTTTTTGAAAATTGAGAAATTAACGTATTTTGAAATGAAATTGACATGGAAAGTGTACCAAAGGGCTACTGAACGGGGTTTGCTCTCATTATTGGCAGAATGTGAGGCAAGAGTGAAACAATAGTTTAGAATATAAATTTGAAGCCTACAAAGCTCTCCTCTTTATTATCAAATTTTTTTTTTCTGAGTATTTGATTTTGAAGAATGAATATATTCTTGCTCTCTGATGAACACGAATTCCATCTAGGTGCAGTCGTCCTGCTAACAGTTATAGTTCATAATTAGCTTTTTCAAAATGCAGCAGCCTTGCATTTTACAACCTCATTGCTGTGCAATATTAAATTTTCATCGTTGCTAACTCACTCAGCAAGTTTAATTTCGAACTCATCAATATTGCACCTATGATCGCAAGCTACCTGCACGCTCCTCCCTCCGGGTTGAATAGAGCTACATACATAAATGCATCCTCCCGGCCTACGGAAGCAATTTACTCAACTGTTTTAATATTCCATTTAATAACCTAACCTATCGAAGCGGTGGCGTTGTTAACGAGACAAGCGGCAATGGCAGTTTTCAATCCTGTTCCTGTTAACACCCCCCCATCTACAACGAAACTCTTACATATGGTGATGGATAGCTGGGAGAAATTTTCCTCTCCAGGGGGATCACATCTTCACCCGAATGGAAGTTCAAAAACTTAAGCTCCCAGTTGCTTCGAACTAATCGCATTACTTTCGCCCAGTTGTCTACAAATTGACTCGTCGGAAACGGGTGGGAGTGGGGGTGGGGCGAAGAGCAGCTAGGATTGCATCCGGCGTGAAAACCGCCTTATTCGGGCCATCGGACCGGACCGTCCATTCACAGACAATCACACACGCACACACACACTCGCATACGTATTTGATCCCGGAGGCAATAATCGTGCTGAATAATTCATCATATTCATACCAACAACATTGGGCCATCGCAGAATGTGCATACGTATATTTATGGTCGAACCGGTGGAAAATAGTCCCCTTCCGCTTTCCCTGTTTGTGGGTGTGTGTGTGGGAGTGTGCGGTCTAAATCACTACCTTTAGTGTACTGGACCGACCTTACTGGACGATGATGATGATGGTCGGTGATTTTCGATCCCCGCATTGTTGTTGGAAATGGCCCCATTTCCGGCGATGGGCCGTCGTTAGCAGCGCCGCGATTACACGATTCTCCACTTTGTCGGCTCGATAAATTTCAATTTATTTCGATTAAAATTATGAATTCGACCCGAAACGAACCGTCGTCGTACTCACCACGTGAATACGGCGTGGGTGTGTAATTTTTCGTTGCAAGGAGCGTACGATGAATTTTGGATGAGTCAAGTGAAGTAAGGGTGACGATTG
This sequence comes from Aedes japonicus, assembly GCA_034211315.2. Lineage (NCBI taxonomy): Eukaryota > Metazoa > Arthropoda > Insecta > Diptera > Culicidae > Aedes > Aedes japonicus. The sequence continues at coordinate 50,248 of JASCZW010004684.1, read as the reverse complement.
ATACGGTGGGTTTCGGTGGAATAATGGAGCTTGAAATTGAAAAGAAGTAAATTTGGCGAAATAACTCAATCCAAGAAAAATTATTTGACAAAAGTCATCTGTGCATCGAACCAGCAAATTTTCCTACGAATCGGTGCCAATGACAATAATCATAACCGTGTCATTCTCACAACTGAAGTGACGCACGACGGTAGATTTTCTTCGCCTTCGCCATCGGTCCTCGAGTTTTCACTTATTCCCACACGTTCCCGTGTGGAAATAAAAGGTGCCCCGCCGTTAGCAGTTCAATAAAAGTAATAAAACGAAAGTTATGTTTACGACAGTGTGACATTTAAATACATATTTTATAATCAAACCCGCACGCCCTGTACTACTCCTCGTAGGCGGTCGTGCGAAGTTTGGAAAAAAATAGTAGTTACTGACAAGCGGAGGGAGAAAACGGCGTGTCACATTTTATTGCTCCTGACGTTTCCCGGGGGTCGTTCGGGTCGAAGGTTGAAATTATGTGATGTGAATGCTTGAAAAGTGCGCCGAGGCCGCCCAGCTTGTGGACTGGAAAGGCAAATGGCCTTTACTTCCGTGAAGAACCGATTTCAACGGTACTTCAACGGAAGTGACACGATTAAGCGAAACTGTCATTGCTGAAGCAATCAAATTGGAAAAGTTGACGTTGTCGTCATTATACGTTTTATTCAATGGGACGTGATTTGTGTCCCTGGATTGGATTGTTTTATTGGCTGTTCCTTCGGATGATCGTTATCGGGTGCTAAAATTATTTGTTCCGGAAGATTGTTATTTGTTTTTCTAATCTCTTTTGAATTTAGCAGGAAACTTCTTGGTTTTATAGGCCGTTTCAGGTTATCGTGTGGAAAACGGAAAGTATACAGAATTTAGAAAAACAATGGCAACATCTTCCTATATTAATGCAAAATGCCTAGTTCTGAAACGCTATATCCAGACTATCTTCATCATTGAGCATGCTTTTCTTCCAGGACAAAGAACAAACAGCCTCATTTCGTATATCAGTGAACCCTAGCAAAACAATTGTTGCAATACAGTTCATGTTACTCCAAAGCAACTCAATTAAGTCCCAATCAAGTCGCTGTAGCCAATCATGGCGGTTTTGTGTTGCTTGAGAAGCTCTCCACGATCCGTCGCAGAACGGCGACCCCAACAAACATCAGTGTCGGATAACCGCTTGTTCAAACAAATTTGGAGAAGTTATTCAACTTTCTAGAAGAAAAAGATGAACAACTTCTCAGCATTGATGTCTGTCGGGACCAGACCGAGTTCGTTGCACTAGACATCTCCTAGGCGTATAACAGGGCCTGGACGTTGGGTGCCCTCGATCAACAGCGAGCGTAGGGTCTTAAGCGCCACATCCTCCACTTTATACGGAACTCCCAGTTTGTTCATGTTTAGTTTGTTCCGACAGCATTGAATTATTCCATATCTCACATTACTTATATAATACAATAGTTTTGCTATAATTTCTATCAACAAGAAACGAATGCCAGTAGTAAAGTGGTAAAGTGTCTATAATAAAGTTTAATAATAATAATATCTCACATGTTAATGCAATGCAAAGGGGATCACACATACTAATGCAATCGAAGAACGGAGTGGAGTGGAGCGGGGTTCAACTGCTTCTGCCGGAATTTTTATGATTCTGCAAAACAAAAAGGTTGTCACTGAACTACAACTCTTCAAGTATTCCGGATGTTCCGGATGATCAGGAGGGCAGTGCAGTGGACAGTCGAAATCATAAATGGGTTACTACAGTGAATATGTTCTCACATTACGTGTAAAATTATTTGAAAATAAAACCACCTAAATGTATCCACCTAACATGAGATCTGACCCTTCTTACACTTCCCAGAGAGTACTAGGAATACGAATTCGGATATTGTCATTGTGGTCCTGGAAATTTGATATCACTTATTTTTGAGTTCTCATGTTGTTCGATGTGCTGTATGATGGGTTTTGATCCAAAGCCGTTGTTGGTCACTTCCCTGGAATAGCCGGAACATCCACCTGGTAATGTGGTTCTGGACTTTCGATATCATCACCATTGGACTTATTTCTGGCTTCTCATATAATTTTAGGTGTGCATGATGGGTTTTGATCTAAGTCAGTAATATCCACTTCCCCGGGGGTATCTTCGGAATCAGAGAACCGATTCCAATAATATTCAAAAGCGGTGGGACCACAGCACCTTTCATTTGGTGGTTGTTTGTTGTTGGGTAACTCAGTTAGAAATTTTGTTACCACCTACACTACACACACAGACACTACACACTTGACCCTCCAGACCTTGAATCAAAATTCAGTTTTTCAAGATATATTTTTATACACTTTTTTGTAAGATGCGTAAAACCGTGGTAATCTAGTGCGAGATCTATGTAGCTATTTACCAATTTTACGGCTTAGACAATCCAGTACTCTGACCTTTCGGTACCGTATTTGCGCAAGATGAACACAGGTTGGTAAAAAATCTTCAAAATAAGCCTATTGTGGTGTATGTGCGCGGGTGTGCTCACATTTGAAAACTTAGTTGAAGTTTTTTTCATATTCTTCATACATTTTACATGGAAGTAAAAAACGACCATACTATGAAAAATTGTAAAATGCACAGTTTTCATCCAATCTTCATAAAATTTTGGAAAAAGCAATTTCAAATGGGGTACTAAACATAAAAAAAAAATTATTATTTTAAAATGAGGGAGTTGATGTTTTGACTTTATTCCGCCTTTGAATCACAGGTCGCTGGCCGGCAAGGTTCCAAACGCCATCCGGGATTCTAGTCTCCAAATTAGCTGTGTCATCATCAAAACGCGACTTACATTCGTCCTGGAATTAATATTCTTATGACACCGGGATCTTCTCGCTAAACTCGCTTCAATCTACAATTCAGCGACTAGGCTAACTTCAGGACTCGATAGCGCATCGATAGCGGGAAGCTCTCTTTTCGACAAGTTTATCGTCAGCGAGATCTGCCACCGATCCATCGGATGTAACGGAAAAACTTTCCGGTTGTATCGGGGAGGGTTTCCTCCTAGTCGAGGCAAACAGCCTCCTCAAATCCACTAGCAACCAGAAGCTTTCACTGGTGTCTAGGGTTCACTGGAACGAGGCCAAGAATCTGAATTGATAATTCAATCAAGAGCAAACTTGAAGCTGGTTCCAACTCATCTGTAGCAGCCAGACCAAATTCACCCGATCCAAGTGTAGAGACCACGAAGTTCGCTACTCTGATGTATCTGCCGCCAGTAAGCGAGTGGGTTTTGGAATCACCGGTCCCAACCTCGTCGAATGACATCGATCACCCGACCCTGGCATTTTTTCAGCCGAAGCCGCTGCCTACAAATGTAACAAAAACAACCATAAAAAATCGGCAATTTTCGAGTACTTTTTCAAACAGACGTTTCTGATTTATTAAACCAAGAGGGGTAGAAATTTCTCAAAACTCTCAGCACCCTCACGGAAACTAGCATCACCATCATGTTAGGGACATGTTATTCCATGTTATTCCTCTAGTTTGCTAAGGGTTTCAAGAATTGCACGTTCAATCTTATTCCACTCTTTTTTACAAAATCAGATTCGTCTGTTTGAAAAAGTACTCGAGAATATCTCACCCGCATGAGACGAACCGGCCAAAGGCTGAATGTATCTCCAATAAAGAAACAAAAAACTTTATCTACACTCCCAACACAGGAGTTTTTTTATCGTTCTTGACAGGGGTGTAATAGTCAAAATTTAGCTCAAAAGACAAAGCCAGTACAATTCAAGATAGAGCAAATATACGGACGAATTTATCATAATTGAATATATCCATTTGATTTTAAAATAAAATAACAAGAAGCTAAAGGATGGAACGGTCAAAACTTGGTCGACTCAACATGACGTAGTTTTTTTAATCGTGCATTTAAAAAACTAGAACATCTCTCATTTTGTAGGTGTATGCGTACGGAAAGTAGACTCTATTTTGTTTTTGTCATTTTCTATTCAGTTGTCAAAATGGCGTGAAAGCAAGAAGAGCAGTGTATCAAAATTTTGCACGCGCATAGGCAAAATCCAAATTATTTCCTCGCCGACTTGGAAAAATCACTTAATATTGCCAATCAACCATGACGAATATTATGAAAGTATTCGGAGAACGTCTGACGACTGCCAGGAAATCGGGATCAGGAGGAAACCGAAAACAGGAAGCCGCTCGCTGGAAAAGTCTCACACAACAGTGCAAAGACCAAAGAAACGAGCCGGGCTGTCAACGTATAATGTCACAGTGACACCAAATCGAGATGATAAGCAAAATACAACAGCCAAAGGAAGAGCGCGTAAGTCGTACACAAGTTTGTTGACCAAGTTTGATTGGGTCGTAATGGATGATGAATCATACCTCAAGGCTGATTTGAAGGAGCTTCCAGATCAAGAATTGTATACGACTAACGGAAAAGGAAAAGTACAAGTATAGCAGAAAAAAATGTAAAAGTTCCCGAAGAAATAATTGGTTTGGCAGGCGATTTGCACCTGTGAGCTAAAACCGAAAATTTCGTGAAAATTGGCACTGTTAACCAAGATATTTATGTGAAGGAATGCTGGCAAATGCACTTACTGACTTTCTTGAAGAAACATAGTTGATCCGTGCTGTTTTGGCCAGACCTCGCTTCTTGCCACTACGGAAAATGGCTCGCTAATAGTGTGCGTACCCAAGGAAAGAAAAACCTCTAAACTCGCCGGAACTCTGCCCAATCGAAAAATATTGGGCAATCGTAAAGAGCAACCTCAAGAGAACTCAAAAAAATGGTTAGAAGTGAAGAACAGTTCAAAGCAAATCGGCATTCAGCATCAAATAAGGTGTGTATAACAACGGTACAAAACTTGATGGAAGGTGTGAAACGTAAAGCCCGACAGTTCGCATTTGGTAAATTGGAAGCCCAATCAAATAATTTTCCTATGTTTTGTAGACGATGAACTTCAATGAGAAATAAAGATTGGTAATTTATATAATAAACTATTCAGTGTGCACCTAGTCATGTTTGACAAATTTTTTACCGTTCCACCCTTTAGTTTGGCGTCATTTTCTAACACAGAATGATAAATGGCGATAGAAACATGTGTCCTGTGGTGAAAAAATGCAGTCAAATCCGCTTCTTGTTGCGTTATTTTCAAATAGGGGAAGTCTATGTAAAGAATTCAATGAAGTTGTATTTGCCCTACTCTATCTAAACTATAGGCCTTTTGAAGTTTCTGTTGATCATAATTTGGTTATTTAAGGTGCTGTAAACCTTAGAATCTTAGTTGAGTTTTACACATCTTGCCTATGATATTGAACGGATCACTCAAAATTCGTTCTAAGGTTATACGATTGCATTCCAATGTATGAAAAAATGACGTATCTTGAATCATGATGATTAAATACCTGACTAGAGGTTTAACATCAGAAATAACCAAAATCTGACCAATTCTTCAAAACTTATTCCTGAGATATTTGGGAACAATTATACCAACAATCAATAGGAAACTAGCGATTGAAATTTAGTACATTATTGTAGAACCCCTTGGTCCCAAGTACACTTTGAACCGCACCTTGCAACACATTCTTGCGCTTCTTGGTACTAGAATCTTTGTTTTTGTTTTGATGTGCTATGTTATTTTTACAGAATATTCGAGAGTGTGTTCGTGTGAGTTGCATTCTCTGGGGCGAATCATTAAGCTTGCGACCGAACTTAGGACCGATATAGCCAAGAACTATATCCACTTTCTTCAGATACTGAAGAAAATAAGTTGGTGTCACCCTTGCCAATCTTGTCACAGGAAGACGATCACCCAGATTGTTGTCCCAGAAAATCCAAAATTTCCCCATACAGTGGCGGACAATACAAAATGGTCATGTTTGGGGGCTTATCTTTCATTTTCCTGTGAATTAATTGTGCTGCAATTTCGACTTAGAAGTCACGTAAATATTCATCTGTATTAAAACTGTAATTTGTCGTTCATCACCTGTTGAGGTCCATAAATAGTAATTAAATTTAAGGATCTGAATTTTGATTTGTGATAAACGGATCATTTTACCATCGGTATACTAACCAGGTAACCAATAAGCAGTTCCAAAGCCTCTTTACGACAGCCTATCAAGCAATTAAAAGTAACCTTAAATGAAACATAAATGCTGCTTGTGGCCCAATATACGGCTGCTTTACTGCAATGCTGTGATAATGCTTCATAAATGTTTCTTGGCATTCGAAATGCTTATAACAGCCCACAAGCATTTATATAGCATTTGAAATCCAACTTTCTAACAGATGCTGATAAAATGCCAATAAAATGCTTGTAGCATCTGAAATGCAGATTTAGGGTTGATTTACTGCATATACTAATGCTTATTTGTTACCTGGGTATAAATCATAATTCAAAGTCATCCACATGTACTAAACTATGGAAATCAGAAGGTGGTCTTATTGGATGAAAAATAGTGAATTTGTTACAGATGAAATTAAAGATTATTCCTAGACGATAGCTAAAATTCCATCTTAATTAGTTCACGAGTTTTAGCTCATTGTCCGTCAATGTCAGTTTTCAAATTGATCACGAATTGCAACAAGACTTTTAAGAACTTGAAAATGGAACAAAACTTTTACGACTTATTATTTTTTTATTTGTAATTATAGTTCGTGTTCATAAATATCGGGCGAAACTTGGATTCGAAGCGTGAAGCCGTCCTAAGAAACGATCACTTAGAGCACAGAACGTTTATAATTCAAAAGTTGATAAATAAAACATCAGGCATAAACCAGTGCAAAAAAGTGGAAAATAAGTAATATTAAATGTCTTATCACCGGTACAGGGATTGTCGAAAAACACAGAGTAGTTCAAAATAGACAAGTGCTTCACCCAATTTCAAGTGTGCGTCTCCTTTTTCAGAAGAGCGCACAAAACGAACGTGCGAGAGATTTCGTAGCAGCACGAGAGACAGATAGCCGCACATGCACTTCTCTTTCAGAGATAAAGAGTAATGCACAGTGCTCTACTCTGTGCTTTGGCTCATGCTTTGGTAAATGGTAGCAAAAAAAAAACTAGTTATGAGAATTTATAAAATGATTGATAAAATCAATAAAGAAGCAGTCATTCTTCACCATTTAAAGGGGGAGTCGATAACTATTGCAACACTTACGATTGGTTGGTAAATCGACTATAGTTGTCGAAATGAACCCGAATGTGCACCTTTGGTCCTTCGTCTCGCCTTTGGTCTTTCGAATTTCGCGCATCATCAAGGCCCAATAGGTTTTGATCGGACGGAGTTCAGGGCAGTTTTGTGGGTTCATGTCTTTCGGTACAAAATTCACAGAATTAGCTGCATTCCAATCCTGTGTGGTTTTGGACTAGTGCCATGGAGTTTAATCGGGCCAAAATATTGGTTTATGATTGTGCTAGCTCAAAATGGCGGAAGACGTTCTTGAAGGCAATTGGTTTTGTAAATCTCTCCGTTTAATTGTGCCTTTGGATACGAATGATTCCATTAGTTTGCCATAAGTACATATGGCCTCCCAAATCGGGTACTTCTAAGCAAATTTCGACAGCTTCTTTCATTTGAAACGGTCATCCACAGCAATTTTGTCCTCAGCCGTGAAATACCCCAACTTTGATGTAGGCCTCATCACTAATGACTCAGCACCGATATTTCTTTAGCAGTTTTCATTAAAGTTTCCCTGCAAACGTTAATCCCAATTTGGGAAGTTCTGCACCTTGGAAATATAAACAATACACTCTAAAGCGGAACTGGGCAAATTTTGATTAATTTCGGTCAAGTACATATGAAAAAAAATTACGTAAGTTTGAAAGTGTCCCAATAATGATCGAGTCGCCCTTTATTTGGTTTCAAACGCCTTGAACGTTTTGGCTAAAGCTGAAATCAGTTTTGTTTGGAGCACTCTAACAGTTCCTAATTTAGGTCTTTTTAGCCATTCCAAAGCATGTTATTGTAAATGTGTGGAAATTAGCTATAACCACGTCATAACCAAAATATAAAATAGTATTGCAAATATTTATAAAAGAGCAAAAACGGAAACTTTGAAATAAAAAGGGATAATAATAAAGAAATTAAAGAAATGGTACCAACAAAAACCGGAGATGAAAAAAAAACCAAAACGGATACTGAGAAACGAAGAAAAAACAAGAATTTTGGAATAGTTTAAAAATTTAAAATAAGCTTAAAATAAGCTTAAATAAAATTATTTCGAATTGAGCACTGATTATATAAAACTTAATTCAACAATTAGCAAACTATCAACAAAAAATTAAAATTAACAAAAAAAATTAGTCCCTCAAAAAAAAAGTATGATAAAAGGCTGAGGTTTGCCAAACTGACCAAAACCAGAATTACTCTGCTTAAATGATATGTTATTAAAACACGTTAGGATATGCTATCCTTTGTTCGACGTCGGTACTCTACTTTGTCGGTACTCATATATTCGTAGGTTATAAAAAAAAATCCTTCCATTATTTCTCCAAACCGGTCGTTCCTCTCCTTTTCCTAGAATTTCCCACCACCATTGTGGTGCGCCATCAGAAAACAAAAATCTTTCCATTTTTTTTTTTCGCGGCAACCTAGCATTGTTTTCCTACCGCATTTTGCATGCTTGACTTAGCACACTCTCCAGCGCATCGTTAAACAGGTGTATTGTATGGAATACATATTTCTTTCAACCTAATGTGCCGGACAAAAGCGGTGGTGGTGGTGGTTTACTGCTCAAGTGAGCATGGAACGATCCGCTACCAGCGGGAGATTTTCCAGTGAAATGCTTTTTATGCTGAGTTTTATTAAATATATCAACGGAACGAGGATTTGGATTTACATTTAAATTTGAAAAGACAAACTGGTGGATTTTTTGTTTTCGTGAGAAACAAAGGACAACACGTTCACATCTCTTGCTCGTTGTGACAAGGAATAACAGAAGAAATCTTCCTCGTTTCTGAGTTGAAGCTGAGACTTATAAATGCCTACAATTCTCTAGTGGGACATCCAGCAAATCTGTTGAGACCGAGTGATGAATGCCGACATCCAATCACCAGTGAGTGTGGTCCCTTTTTCTGCCGCTGGAGCAAAAGCACGTCTTTTTTCCTCTCTATCAGAAGACAACCTCAACTTTTGCCCCACATTATCATGTTGTTTAAATCCGCTCAACTTTGCGAGGCGAGAACAAAAAAACGATCGACCTTCGTTACAAGAAGAAGATTTATCAACTGAATTGAGACACTGCCGAAGGGAGCTTCTGCCATCTTTAGGAACAGGATTCACCCACAGGAATACAAATTAGATGGAGCCATTTTTCACTTCGTACGTTACCTAATCAACCCGACGACTTCAACATATGTATTATCATGATGCTTTGAATGCGACGGCTTTTAGGATGGGGAGAAATGTTAACGTGTTTGTTTTTCGAAGGGGAGGATAGATTTTTCCCTTTGGGATCCATTTTTTGGGTTGAGGAAAAGTTTTTGGATTAAGTGGTTCCTTACTCACCCCAAACATACATAATTCAGCGAAAAAGCAAAATGTTAGTAAGTTGTATGAAGAAATTTAAAAAATCTCTCTCCAACAACAAGATTGAAGACAGGTAAAAAAAAGTATATAACATTAGGATGGGTGGGGAGAAGAGCCCACCCGCTATTCACAAATTGTTAGCAATGGGGATTGGGATTTCTAATCTCCCCATCCAGTTGGCTTCCATCGGGTGCCCTGATGGTCCCTCACATTACCCAGTATCAGCATTAAATGTCCATAAACATGTTGTGTACCTTCCTGAATAGTCTTGGCATAGCCTGAAAAATCATTTCTATATTCTTGGATAAGCTTGTGTTATACTGAATTGAATTGTTCGATTAGAAATCAATAATTTATTCTATTAGATATTTAGTTAGGCACACAGGCAAACCACCCTGAACATTTCTTAGGATGAAACTTTTTTGCGCGATTACTACTGCCATCTGTTGAGTACGATGTGATGTGTAATAAACTGATTACGTTAGTGCGTAACCGTCAAAAACCAGATAGAAGAACATGCGCTTCACAAGGGGCACTACTGCCAACTGTCATCCATTTAGATTGAACGTTTAGTTAATGTTCGATAAATAGCTTATGAGTGTTATAGTCATTTGATAAACGCCATCTACAACCAAAGATCCAAAAATACCGAATTTCCTCAAAAATGTTACCCAATGCTTCGTGACAAGTTTTAATTTTCAAGGTTCTCTAAATTAGTAAGTTCAACCTTGGTTTTTCTCGCGTGGCTAATTTCTGGACAAAGGTACTATTGCTGCTTGCAATCCTTCTTGACTCCTAGTGAGGAGAAATATATGTTCCGGTTGAATAACTTCAGAGGATTAAAAAAGTTCATTTTACTGAAGTCCGCAGAGCATCTTCTTATGATCAATATACAAATTACAATTGTTATATTGCTTTAACTTAACCAGATTAGGATTGGGAAACCAGGACAATTTAAAATTAACATTCCATTTGGTCACTTTAAAAAACTTAAAAGAGGATCGTCTGCGACTTACAGACTTCTTCAGTGTCGAGTGCTCGATTAAAAATAAAAGAGGTTTACTAGCGAGGCCATCTAGATAATGTCTGCTGTTGAAGTGTTAACTGTTCAGTACTAACTCGGAATATTATAACGTTTTACTTACATAACTTTTTTGTCTTAAAACAAGCTACAAGTTGGCATTCGAACCGAAAAGTATTGAAACAAATGCATTCAGAAAAAAAACACTGTTTTCGTCGACAGTTTTGCCAATCATGTTATTTTTTAATCTTAGAAATAAATCTAATATAGCTCATCATACGTACAATTTGATTCAAAAAAATATAAATTGTATCGTGTTCCTGAGACGCACATTACATACAGAAATAAGAATTATATCAATAATTGGAATGGTCTCACAAATTTCTACTATTCAACGGAATTGCCATTATAACTGTTACTCTTGCTAATCTCAAGGGGCTATTCATAAGCCACCTAGACTTTTCTTGACCAAAATCTACGGTCCATACAAAATTTCAAAAAATTGTAAGGAGAAAAGTCTACGAGAGGAGAGCGGGGGGAGGGGGGGGGGTGTTTGAGATTTTCAAAAATGAGTCTACGTAGTTTATGAACAGGCCTTAAGTAAATCACAAGTATTCGCTTTATTGAACGTTACATTACGTAATTCTGATTGATGACGTGATAAGTCATTATGTCGAATACGTCACCAGAGGCCGACTGAATGTACACAACAATTGATTCATTTTTTTCTTTTTGTTGAGAATCGCACACAATTTTGAAATTAGAAAAAAAAACTGCCCATTGAATGGAGGAAGAATTCCCTCCGAAATTTCATTATGAAGCTAGTCAAAGGAGTTTCAAGAAATGTCATGTTCAATCTTCGAAGATTAGCAGATTGAGCGTTTTGAGATTAGAAAGAGTCGCTTATGATTGAATTTCATGTCCAAAAGATTTCAAGAAATACTGAGTTCTATCCTCGACAAACGATATACGTAGACTGTGAGATTTGAACTTTGAAGGAACTGTTCCTGCTTGAAAGAAGAAGAAAAATGAAAATTTATTTGATTCATGGCCTAAAAATGTAGAGAAATACCCAAGTTCAATCTTCGACAATATATGTAAGCGAATTGTGATTTTTGAAACAAGGAAGCAATGTCTCATAAATATTCATTTATATTATGTCCAAATCATTTCTAGAAATATTTCATTGCAAATATACACAAGACATAATAAATATACACAAAGGGCTTTTTTTACACGGGGGATACGTTCCACTTATACTATGAAACCGTGTTAAAAAGGACTAAAAATAGTTGGTCACATGTTGAATTATCACATGCATAAACATTTTAAATTGCTTCGATTTGGTTTTCATGTGTTGTTACCTTTCCACCAAAAATTGGGATTTTTTTGAAAAACTGCTATTGGATTCCATTTTGCCCAAAACCGTAAATTTTGATTCGAATTAGCTCGCTAAGTTGTTCTGTTCTAGAGTTGTCGCCCATAATAAATCGTGTTAAAAAGAACCGTGTTAAAAAAGACCTTAGTGAACGTATAATTTGATTTGACTATTTTTTACACACAGAAATGCGTAGGAACAATATCAATAATTGGAATGGTCTCACCAATTTCTACTATTCAATGGAATTTTTCATGAAAACTGTTACTCTTGCTAATCTCAAGTAAATCTCAAGTATTCGGTTTATTGTACGTAACATTACGTAATGTTTAGGCCGAATCGGTCACCATGCCGATTAGGCCGACTGAATGTACAATAATTCATTAATTGTCTTCTTTTTGTTGAGAATCGAACACATTTTTGAAATAAGAAAGAACTGCTCACTGTATGAATGAAGAATCCCCCATAAAATTATTTTATGAAGCTAGTCCTATAAATTTCAAGAAATGCCATGTTCAAAATGCAAAGATTAGCAGATTGAGCGTTTTGAAAGAAGAAGAAAACAGCTTATATGAAAATTCATTGCAATCATGTCCTAAAATTGTCAAGAACTAACCAAGTTCAATCTTCCTCAATAATATAAGAAAATTATGAGTTTTGAAATAAGGAAGAACTGCTCGTGATTGAAAAAAGTGAATATCTCTCATAAATGATCATTTATATTATGTCCAAAAACATTCAAGAAATATATAATGCATATATGCAATACAGCGTACAACTTCATTCCAGCGAAGTCTGGCTTAATTTAACTTGGAAGATCTCATTAATTTATGCCAAAACTAGTACTCCCTTTATGTGCATTAGAAAACGCAGAAAATTAAATGTTTCTTTCTCTCCGTACAAGTTCACCAGAAAGTTACACAGTTAAAGTTATTTTGTAAATTTCAACCTATCAATCAATCTATTCACATTCTATTCACATAAAAAGAGCGTGCAAATAGCTTCAAAATCACACGAAATTTTCAAATTTGCAAGACTTGGAAATTTCATCGTGTAAACATTTCTCAATTGATTTTTTTTTTCACATGCAGAAACATTTTAAATTGCTGTGATTTTGTTTGCATGTGGTACCTTTCAATGCAATGATCAGTTTTAAAATTTTGAGTATTTACACCAAAAATTGTGATATTTTTGAAAAGCTGCCTTATGAATACATTTTGCCCAAAACGTAAAATGTGATTCGAATAAGGTCGATAAGTTGTTCGCTTCTGGAGTTATCGCCGAAAACAAACAAAAAGAATCGTGTAAAAAATGTATTTAATACCATCTGTCGCTCTGTCTGAACCTTAAAGACTCGGAAACTACTGAACTGATTGGTGTGAAATTTTGTATTGAGGGGTTTTTAGGGCTGGGAAAGGTTTTTATGATAGCTGAATACCCCTGCTTTCTCTGGAGGGAAGGGGGGGGGGGTGAGATGCACTCATACACCCATAACTCGAGAACTAATCAAGCAAATTATAACCAAATTCATCAAGTGGGAGTTTTCAAAGGCAAAACATGTTTCTATTTTATTTTAAGTATTCTAGAAGGGGAGGCTCTCATACAAATCAAACAGAAGTTTCTGCATAACTCAAGAACTAATCAAGCAAATGTAACCAAATATGGCATGTGGGGGTTTTTAAAGACAAGAAATGTTTCTTTGGTAGTATGAGACCCCTCATCTCTAGAAAGATCGGTGGGGCGGGGGGGGGGGTAATACAAATAAAACTGAAATTTCTGCATAACTCGAGAACTCATCATGTAAAAGGAACCATATTTGGCATGCAAATTTGGAGGCAAAACATGTTTCTACTGTGGTTTGAGACCCTTTTGCTCTCTGAAAGTTGGAAGAGGGGGTGGGGGTCTCCAATACAAATGAAACTAATTTCTGCATAACTCGAGAACTTATCAAGTAAATGGAACCACATTTGCCATGTGGGGTTTTTGAAGGCAATTAATGTTTCTAAGGTGAGTCGAGATCCCTCTAAGAGGGGGGCTCCCATACAAATAAAACGCAAGTGGATTTCTGCATAACTCGAGAACTAATCAGGCAAATGGAATCAAATTGGGCATACGGAGGTTTTTGAAGGCGAGAAATGTTTTCTGGGGTTTTGAGACTTCTTCGCCCTCTGGAAGAGAGGGATGGAAGTGGGGCTCCTATACAAATGAAAAACAAATTTCTGCATAAGTCGAGAACTAACCAAGCAAACGGAACCAAATTTGGTATGTAGAAGTTTTTGAAGACGACAAATGTGTTAATTGTGGTTGGAGACCCCATGCAAATGAAAAATAAGTTTCTGCATAACTCGAGAGCCAGTGAAGCAAATGAAACCAAATTTGGCATGTGGAAATTTTTGGGGGGAATGAAACACAAATTTCTGCATAACTCGAGAATTAATGAAGTAAATAAAACCACATTTGGCAGCAAGAGGTTTTTGAAGGCAATAGATGTTTCTAAGTGATTTGAGACCCCTCCTCAGGGCTGGAAAATGTCATTTTCAATGAAAAATGACCTATGATTTTTACCGAACTACGTTTGAAAATCTCATCGGGCGAGAAAACGATGATGGAGATTTTCTTTCAAATCTCATCGAATTTTTCGTCATGACAGCACGTGACAGTGTTTTGGTCATCGCTATTACAAACACATTTATTGATATAGTTGTAAGTTTCATAACAAAACATCAAATAAAACGTCCACTCTGTCAATCACATTTTCTTGCTTGGCTAATTTTAGGTAAACTATTTAGAAATTTGTAAAACAAAATCGCATGATGGTGTGAGAATGACATGAAATCTCATGATAGTTCATTTCTTCTCATGGCAATGAGATTGCCTATTTTTTCATTGTCAAATGATGGCCGTGAGATTTACCAGCTCTGCCCCTCTCCTTTCTGAAAGGGGGGCTCTCATACAAAAAACCCAAATTTCTGAATAACTCGAGAACTTATCAAGTTAGTTGCCATGTGGGGGTTTTTGAAGGCATCAAATTACTCTATGGTGGTTTGAGACCCCTTGCCTTTCTAAAAGGGGGGCTCCCTTATAAATAAAACACAATTTTTGCATAACTCGTGAGCCAATGAAGCAAATGAAACCAAATTTGGCATGCGGAGGTTTTTGGAGGCAAGAAATGTTTCTATGGTGGTGCAAGAACCCTCTCCCCTTGAAGAGGGGGGAGGGGCTAAAACATGAAAGACAAATTCCTACATTACTCGAGAACTATTCAAGCAAATGACACCCCATTTGGCATGCGGGGATTTTTGAAGACAGGAAATATTGCTATAGTTGTTCGAGACCCCTTTCCCTTCTGAAGAGGGGGGGGGGGGCTCAAACAAATGAAACACAAATTTCTGCATAACTCGAGATCTAATCAAGTAAATGGAACCAAATTTGGCATGTGATGGGTTTTGAAGGCAATACTTGTATAGTGGTTTGAGACCCCTCTCCTTCTGGAGGGGGGCTCTTATTAAATTTAACACAAATTCCAACCAAACATGAGAATTATTGAGGTAACTAAAACACAAAATGTGTATTTCTGTCTCTTGAATTTCGGTCTCTTTGGCATGTGGGGAGTTTTGAAGGAAGGAAATGTGTTTATGGTTGTCCTCTCCTCCTTCTGAAGTGGGGATTCGTGGAGGTTGAAACACAAATTTCTGCATAACTCAAAATTTAATCAACTAAATTGGAACCAAATTTGGCATGTGGTGGATTTTTAAGGAAATGATTGTGTGGTGGTTTAAGACTCCTCCCCCTCTGCAGTGGGGTTCTCATACAAATTCAACACAAATTTCAACCAAACATGAGTATTATCCAGGTTTCTAAAGCACAAAATGAGTATTTCTCGAGTAAAAAGCATGTTCTTATAGAAGTCTGAACCCCTTTTTAGTCAAGAAAAAAAATCATTCAAAAAAACAATCATAAACGTACTAGTTCTTTTAAATTTACATTTATGTAATTGCAAGCGTAGCGCAATGTTTGAAATTTGAAAGAACTGCGGATGGTTGAAAAAATCTCCCATGACATAGCATTTGTTTAATCTCAATCATCCACTTTTCTCAATTTGGCCTTATGACCCATCCGGACTGATGACGATCCATTTGACCTAATGGAGCTTGACCATTGGTTCCGTAAAGCAAAATCGGTTGTTTTTCGAAAAACAGGCCCATTATCCTTCATCGGGTAGTCTCCACTAGCATTTTCTGCCTTGACATTTCTGCCACTTTCAAAGAAAATGGCTAGTGGAGTTACATATGATAGCAACCTTTTTTTTTACGGAAATTTTAGACTTCTAGAACGACATTTTTCCAATAAACATGACGAAATACCAAAATATTGCTGAAAAACTTGTTTGAAAGGTTTGAAATTATAAAGAACTGCGTATGATTGATTTTCTTCCCATGAAAGATTTCATTAATACTAAGTCCAATCTTGCTTTTTCCGCGATTCGGCCTAATGACCTATACGACATAATTTCCTAATCACCTAATGATGTTCGGCCTAATACTCCTACATGTCTGTTCCGTAAAGCAAATGCAGTTGTTCATTATTTAGAAGTACAAAACTGATTCCTTCTAAACAGTCAATTCGATTACAGTCTACCAGAGAGAAAAAAAAACAAAATTGTCAATTAAAACTAAAATAAAAACCAACCACAATGGCTTCTTGAAGTCGATTGTAGTCTAGCAGAGTGAAAAATTGAAAATCGTCAAAGAAAATGGTGTGCGTCGCAATGAGATAGAACTGAGTGAGTCCATTCCAATTTATTGATATATAAAAATTGGACTGGACTCACTCAGTTCTACTATTCCATTCCAGACAATATTCTGGAATATCTGGATAATATTCTGGAATATGCAATATTCTTTCTTTTTTTTTTGGAAGAAGCATAAGAAAATACATTTTCGAACGCTCAGTGATGTTGTGCACCATTCCTGACGTTCGCCGTACTATTTTAAGGCGAAATGCGCTAAACTACAAACATCGTCGCCATCATTCATGGAGATTTTGAGCGCCTAACCACAAACTCAAACCGAACTTATTCACACAAACTTTGCCAAATTCACTGGGACTCGGAGCTCAGCTTCCTTTCGGTGTCGACATTTGCAAGCGGTGAAGTGACAGAAATCCTATTAAAAATCGCCTCTCTTCCCGGTTTGTCCTGCCAAGCGGAAAGCTTCTTTGGAGCTATTTTGTTTCATAAGCATCGAAACGAAAAGCTTAGCTTTCTCCTTCCTCCCAGTGGATGACGATGGTGCGATGATGTTGCAGAAATGGGATTTTGTGAATGACTTTAATTTAAGGTACGACTGATTTGAGACGGCCACCAGGAGGGAATCTGCGGCACTGATGCGGGAACATTAGATTCATCCTTCAGGCAACTCGTCGCGCAAAACACAGTGTTTTTGTTGATGTTTTTGGCTGCGTTTTTCCCCCGTCCTCCTTGGATGCCGCTGGGAAAACAATATTCTGGGAAGATAAATTATTTCTTTTCCCCGGAAAATGGGATTAACTGTCGAGTTTTGCCGGGCGGGCTTTGTGCGTGAATTGGATTTTCATTCGCTCGCTCCTCCCTCGGCTAATTACGTGGAATATTTGAAATTCATTCGGTGCCGGTTTGGTGGCAGTCGTTTGGCTGGAATTGGCTGCGTGCGCTGTTAGTGGGTGTCCCTTTTTCGAAAACAGAATTTAAATTCGTTGTTGCCATACGGGCCTCGAAGGATCGCAGACCAACGGTATGAGATATAGGACGTGTGTTTGTCGTATGTACCGTTTCAATGAACAAGTTTTTTATTTGCTAAACGTACGAAGAAACAATTCTTTGATGAGCATGATTGACCGCCCGAGGTTGCTATGATATGAAATATGAAAAACATGCGGTTTAGTGAACGCTCACAATCCCACATTTTGCTCCCATTTTTCGTCGATCTGAAACCGTATTTGAGTTCAAGATCGTCTTAAAAACAAAAAAAAGTTAAAGATCGTCTAAAAATCAAAAAAATCGATACTAGTTTTCCCAGTTACATGAACGACTAAAAATCTAATAATCTAAAATAGGACGTCTTTGTTTTATACCCATTCAACGCTATCAGTTTCCTATGTCATTAGATATTGTTGACGGAACACAATTGTGCAATCCTTCTTTCAAACCGCGCAAAGCCATAAAGGGAGAAAGCCCCAGCAGTGAAAGACGTCGGCCTCTCATCCGATGCTCGAAATCCCATCAGTATCATATTCTTATCAACCGCCTAGTAGGCACCACCCACCCAACCACCCACCACCAGAGTCAGACAAACGAAGCACCCTCGACGCCCATCATCCTTCAAAGCGAAAAAGCAGGAAAATCCCACCGAAGAGACAAAATGCCATAAGAAGCCTCTTCAGCCCATTTTTCTATACTGGCTGGCGTCATGGCCGTCGTCGTCGTCGTCGTATCTCTCGGATAAGGCACTTTTCGCTTCATTCGCTCCCGTCAACTTTATGACACTTCATCATTGCGTCGCACAACACCGCATGGCCGCTGTGACGTCTTCTGGCTACACTCAGAAAAATTATTCCGAACCTTTTTTTTCTCGAAACCTTAAATGAAATTATCTGCACAGATTTACAGCATTTGGCGAAATACCGCCTTATTTCGTGAAAAAAAATTTCGCCTTCTTAATTTTCACCGTGTCGGATATAAATAATATTAACCGGAAAAAAACCGTTCAACTCAACAGCTATTTTCAGCTAGATGATTGCGAGAAAAGTCCGTATCCCTCTTCAACGGCGACTACGACTCATATGAAGATGCGATGATAGCAAAAGGGAAGATATAATCAAAAATCTTGTCAACTCTCTTCAAATGGCTGTGAGTTTTTGATAACAGCAGCTGGGATCAGTAGTTGTAGTGTGTAGCGAACGGGCCTGAAGGAGTGGTGGTGAGGTTGCTAAAATCTTGACATCATATCCCTTTTTTCCGTCCTATCAAAAAGGATACGGTGTTTCTTCGTGGAGACGTTTTGTCTTGGCTGTTTTTGTGCGGAAAACAAAAGAGCTTTACTTGACATGAGATTGTGGGTGCGAATCAAGGATAGGTACTGGTTCTATGAGGGTTGTGAATGCTGTCAAAGAAATCATCTCAAGCTTTTTGCTGTTCGTGTTCCAGATAACAACAACATGTTAACGGGATTGGTTACCAAAATTGAGTGTCTCTCATTCCATAACTTAGTAGGCGGGTAAGTTCAACGTTCCTCAAAAGGATGAGACGCAGCATGGAATCAAACTATCATAATTAATACGAAATGTTGTATCTCGGATAGTTTTGAAAACAGAAACGAACATAGAACATAGAAATTTAAAGCAGTTTCTCCAATGATAAATTCCTTTAAGGAGAACTAAGAACTGTTATTAAAGAAAATGGACACCTGTTTCTCGAAGGGTAATATATATTTTCGAACAAATTCTTAAGTTTACTTTATATAAATGAAAACCGACACATATTAGGATCGAATTCACGTTCGTGCTGCAGGCCAAATTTTCTTGAAGCAATGAAAAGAGCTTGACTCTCTTTTATCTCTCTTAAAATGCCGCTTAATTATTGCCCAGTATCTTTCGATAGGACGCAATTCAGGGCAGTTTGGGGGATCTTGGCATTTTTCGGCCGAGTCGACTTTTTCCTTCTTGAACATCTCCATTGTAGCAGAAGCGTAGAAAGCAGATCCGTCCAAAATAATGGAGGTATGCTCTCGGTGATCGGTAGAAGCAGTTTTTTGATGAATTCTTTTCTGATATTTTCACTTCTGGAATGGATTGGGGTAAAACGGACCAGACACAACATGAAAATTATCCCTGTTAAGTTTCTAAATGTGATATGTGTAAACTAGATGCATTTTCACTCAAAATATATTGCGGAAATTGCAACTATATGAGCAGAATGATGAAAACCCAATTTAGGGTGAGTTGGGGTAAAACGAGCCACTTCCCGTGCTCTACACAATACGAATCGTGCGCCAATCGATTTATTAGCCCATTTTCCTTCAGGAATTAATCTGGTTTGGTTAAAACCAGCGGCTTGTATTACTTGGGAATTTGGGTTCATTTTTTCCCACTGTGCAGTGTATGTACTCAAGTCACGTTTTGAAAGTTTAAGTTACTTTTGCGTATGAGAAGCGTTAGGAACAGTTTGGATTATCGGGTTTTTGAGGTGCTATTCCAGTTAGCCTGTACCTTTTTCTTTTCCCAGCTCTTTTCTTTAGTTCAATTTTTAAAGCGCTAAAAGATAATCCAACAAATGGTGGATCCGTGAATTGTACAGATGACCCTATTTTTGCCGATTGATCAGCTTTTTCGATTCCTTTTGTCTTTAATTCCCTCAATGTTATTTAGGACCTAATGCATTGTTCAGCTTGAATTGCTGCTATCGCTGAAAACGAACGAAAACGTGCATAAGTGTCGACCCATAGAACTCTACACATTAACAATTTACAATATTTCTTGCATTTCAGGATCAACCGAATGAAGATCATATATAATAGATACGAATGCTTGTAGTATATTTCATTTACATAACAATATAAACCATTATATAAATATTTCATGGGAATAGGAGGGACCATCAGGGCACCCGATTGAAACACTCTGGATGGGGAGAGTGGGAATGCCAACTCCCCATTGCTAACAGTTTGTGAAAAGAGGGGGGGGGGGCTCTTCTCCCCGCCCATTGAGGCATTCTCATGTTAGATAGGTTGCTCTTTTGACCAATTGTTCAATCTTGTTGTTGGAAGGAGATTCTTTATATCTCTGTGGATACGTATAAGTGATGTTGCATATCGATCCACCTAACCCGTTTTTGTCTCTTCATACAATGACATGATTAGAATATTCAGTGATTATTAAAGCTTGATCAAGTCTAAAAGAGAGCAAAGCCCATATCATACATCATACAAAATACTGATAATCTTTTTCGTTTACTTCAATTTCGCAATGACTAGGAACCCAATAGAGGTTGACCATATTACGACAGGAAAATTACTGTAAAAACTGTGCGCATTCCCACACCAGTTTAGATGTGAATGTTTTTGACTTTAAAAAATTCAGAGCTGCTTGTCTATCTGAACAAATGCATGTGTTTTCATTTTAATAATATTTTTTCATACAGGTTTATGCACATTCCAGTATGGCATATATTTCAGCTTGAAATACTGTGGGATATTTTCCCATTGCCACATAAAATTTTATCCCAGGACCAGTTATACCACGGTCTACCAAATTATCTTGCTTTTAATCATCTGTATAGAAGACTGTTGACTGTGAATTTATGATCGAAGTAGTTTCTTCACTTATCAATGTTAAAGGAATCGAAAACACTTTTAGGATACTCAAGTGTCCAATGAGATCTTCATCACAGAAATTCATGGACCGTTTGAGCCTCAGAGCATTTTTTTCCGCAAACTTTAGTACAGTTGTAAAGAAAGAATGTTGAATAAAAGGTACCATTGTTGTTTTTGTAGGATTGATATTTATTGCCTCGTTTTTGCACTATAATAGTGTGTATGATAATGCCATTTGCATTCTCTCAAACATGATAGTATCGTATTTACCACGGACTATAATGACAATGTCATCCGCAAAGCCAATTATTTCAAATCCTTTAAAATTTAGTTTTATAAGGAAATCATCAACAACAACAGACCATATAAGGGGAGACAACACAGGTAACCAATAAACAGTTCCAAAGCGTCTTAACGGCAGCCTATCAAGCAATTAAATCGCCTTAAATGCCACATAAATGCCGCTTTTGGTCCAATATACGGCTGCCTCACTGCAATGCTATCATAATGCTTCATTAATACTATTATACCTTCGAAATGCTTATCACAGGCTACAAGCATTTAAATAGCATTTGAAATTCAACTTTACAACAGATAGCATTCAAGATGCTGATATAATGCTAATAGTTATAATGCTTTTAGCATCTGAAATGAAGATTTAGGGTTGATTTACAATATATGATAATGCTTATTGGTAACCTGGGATGACGCCCCCTTGAGGTCAGCCCTTTCCAATAAACATCAATGCTGAATAACTGTTTGTTCAAACGAATTTGGAGAAGTTGTTCAGCTTTTTCTACTAGAAAGTTGAATAACTTCTCCAAATTTGTTTGAACAAGCTGTAATTCGATACTGACGTTTGTTGAGTTTACAGCTATTACTTTTACTTTCACTGCGCCTTCAATATTCGCTGATATTTCTCTTTTGGATACCATTTCAACAATCCAATTAATTTTTTTATTATTGAAGCCACGATTTCTCATAGTTTTTATCATTGAGTGGAAAGAAGCATTATCAAAAGCACCTTCGATGTCAAGAAACGCTGCCAACAGAATTTCCCTACCAGTGAAAGACTTTTCTATATTTTTAACTAGAGTGTGACGGGCTGTTTCCGTTGATTTACCTCTCTTATAAGCGAATTATGCTTTTGATAATGGATTACACTGATCGACAGAGATTTTTAGACGCAGAGCTCCATGCCAGTTTCCGTTAGCTTGGGTCCCAAAACCGCCGAATATTGTATTTTGACCTTATGCGATTTGCATTTTTGTCCACCAATTGGCACCAAAGCTTGAATTTTTCATATATTTTGAGAACCACTTAAATAACTGCCTCAGCTTAAAGGTAAATTGTAAAGCTAAAGCTTAAAGTTTAAATTATAAACGTGATTAATGTATCTATATACATGGTGTTTGGTTCCATAGAGCAAATTTTTTCAAGGGCGATAGAGGATGATTTAAATTGTTCAAGCCATATGGCCTGTTAATCAACCACTGACGTTTATTTACGTATTTTACGTAACATATATAAAAAATTTGAAGAATCAATCAAAACAAAATGTTAAAAGAAATTAAAAAAAAAACAGATTTAAGAATGCTGGAACTCCCTGCCGGGTGAATAACATTGATTTTGCTTTAATTCTTTTATAGAAGAAAGAGCTGAAACGAAAATTCATGGAAGAAATTCGATATAACGTAACGTAACGTAACGTAACGAAAATAAAGATTGAGTTACGTTATGACTGGTATGACCGTTTATCATAAAACGATTTTTTGATTTTTTTTTGACTGTAAAAACTTGAATTTCTTTCTCAAATTTTAGCGAAGACTCCAGGATTTTTTCAGTGTATATTTTTTTCACAACCTTCACACATAGGGCCACAACTTGTTCTTAGACAGCTTTTTTGTACAACCAACTGTTTTCGAGCTACAAATTATTAATTGAAGTGGTATTCAAAATGCTTACACCCTTCATAGAACTTACTCTTGAGTCCAAAATTTTATTGCATCAGTGGAAAAAAACTTACTTTCGTGGGTGTGTACAAATTTTCAATTAAATTGGAGACACTCAAAGTTGGTCCGTAGGTCGTTTCGCCTGGAAACGCTCTACTGTACTAAACGTTTCATCACAGAGAACAGACATCCAAGCTGGAGTGCCCAATGTGTGTAAATTTCTGTAACTGCCATTTTAAAATTACAACCTGTTTCCGTTAGTTTTGGTGAATCGTATGCTAATGGCGCCACTTGTCTACCTTGAGATTTGATAGCCTGTCCATATTAGTTTGGTGAAACCTAGACTAGGCGGCGTTGTTTTTCCAACGGTTTGCTTTTAAACGTTTACACAGTAAATTGGGGAAAAAATACTCGAGCCTGGATGTCTGTTCTCTGTGGTTTCATCACGTTTCTGCATGACGAGCCCAAAACGTATTGTGGGCCCGTAAGCCGATACGCTTATGCGCAACCCAAAGCTACAGCGGTCTAGATAGAATCTCCTCCCAGAAACGAATTCTTAGAAACCACACTAAAACCACGTCCTCGCCTAGTAAAAAGTCCCACTAGATGGGGAGTAGAGCTTGCCCTTTATTCACGAAATGTTAACAACCGGAAGTTGGCAGTCGCACTCCTCCTATCCAAATCGCTTCAACCGGGTGCTCCGATGGTCCCTCCCTTCATCCCTTCATCAACAGATGGTTTTATATAAATATATGAAAAATTCAGAGAAATAATATGATTTTCGTATCTTGATTTTGAAGTCATCTTATACCGTTGATCGCTTGTGCTTCGAACATCCCTTGGCTGTAAATTGAAATTGCGTATCGGAGATTCTGTTCTGATGAGTTGATTCTAGTAGCGCATATCGAGGCTTCAATGTCCATATGGCACCGTTTAGCTTGGATAGGGAAAGAACAGAGAAAGAGGCAGCATTACTACGTGCTGTCATGTTGAGAATGTTCGACGATGCATCTTGAGTGATCATTACCTGATCCAGTTTGTACAGGCACTCATTGAACGTTTAGTTATGAAGACAGAATATTTTCTACGTGCTTCATTTGAGAATATCGACGCAATCACGCCCATAGCTGCTTCAATACTCATTACAAGCTGTCCATTTGGGCACCGAAGGTTGCCAAGATACACGACTTAGTTCTTAAACTCCGTGTTTGTCGGATATTCTTTCAGCTATATCTCCGAAACCAGATAACCAAATTCAATTGCATTTAATGGAGTTCTATGGGAGCTGAAAACCTTTCATTTGGTGGTTGTAAAGCCAAAATCTGGGAAAAACCAAAACTTGTAGTTGCTAAAAAAAACAGGGGATAGTTCCCAAAATCCGTAATATCCTAGATTTTTTGGAAATTGTTTCAGCCATTTATCCAGCCTTGGATGTTCTTATCCAAACCAATTAAATCGCGTTCTCTTATTTGTCGCTCAATTCAGTCGAGCGATTGCTGAGAAACATAAGTTAGTTTCTAAAATACGTGTTTTTTCATTCTTGTTCCGTCAATATCTCCGAACCGAGATACCCGGTTTCAAAACCGTTCAATTGCGTTCAACGGAACCGTGACCGCTCTCTTTTGGTGGTTATAGTTCTCAATTCGGTTGGGTTGTAGCTGCGAAACACGGATTACTTTAACTCGTCACATACAACCCACCCATCGTCAACCCACTCACATACACATGAATCCAGCGGGGTTGCAACTGGCTAAGGAAGAATCACATCAGTGGTTCTTGAAGTTTGTAACTAATGGCCAATGTGAGTGATCCATCTCCATAATGCACCGAAAAAATATTCTATGAGGATTTTATGGGTTCCAGGACTGTTTGGATGACCTAGAATATCCCTGATTATTGCATAAAATCTGTTGCTCTTTCAGAAGACTAAATGAACATAGTTGAATAGATATCGTAAATTTGCATAGTCGGATAAGCTTTAGTTACAACTGTAGATCCTAAGTTCCGAACTTCTTCATGTTCAGGATATTTTGGGTTGAAAATCAGGTCTTAAACGCATGTATTTTTTTATTTTTCCCTCATAGTGTAGTAGATTTGCAACAAGTTTACCGAAGATAGTGTCCATTTTGTTCCGTGTGTCATTTTATACAGTCTACCCACAATAAATTTTATTATTACTCAGATCAGTTATTTGTTTGACAGCAACAACTGATTGTCGCTTTTGTTCATGTTGCGGGTAAAGCAATCCATAGTGGGCGAAAATGGATCCAAAAACTCATTAATAAATCTTCAAAACAGCATGTATATGAGGTCATTAAATTATGAGGGGAAAACGGTTAAAATGGACAATTTACTGTGATCAACCCCTATATGAAACCATCTCCACTCAATTCTCCGGACATTTTTACATAAGTACAGTGCAAGTGAGAGCAATATTACTTGCGCCGATCTTCAAAACAACATGATTTAAATGATATTATTAATTTATGAGAGGAATTCGGGTAAAATGGACAATTTACTGTTGTCAACCTTAAACTAAACTATCACCATTCGATTCTCCGGACATTTTTGCGTACAAACAGTGCAAGTGAGAGCAATATTACTAGCGCCGAAAACTTCATGGTATATGAGGTAATTAATTTATGTGGGGAAATCGGGTAAAATGGACAATTTACTCAGGTCATCCCTAAACGAAACCATTACCACTCGATTTTCCGGACATTTTTACATAAGTAAGAGCAATATTACTGGCGCTAATCTTCCGAACCACATGGTATATGAGTTTATGCATGTGTTAGGGAAAATCGGGTAAAATGGACCACTTCCTGGCATCCGATCAAAGTAAAATTTGTTCCCTACAATTCTTCAGCTTGTTGTGCAAATTTACAGTGCCTTTGGGTTCAATATAGTAGCACCAAGTTTAGTTTTTGGGTAATAATTCTAATTTGCATCCAAAAGGAGGGGAGAAATGGGCAAAATGGGACACTTACTGTGGTCAACCCTAAATGAATTCCATTGGATTCCCCGCATTTTTTTCCATAAGATAAGCTTTTTTTCAGGACTTTTACCCTGCCCCGTCTAAATTAATGGGATTTTGTATCCATTTTTGCCCACTGTGCAATGTTGCTATCGGCAGTGTATCGCAGTAATAACAAAACGTTTTCTTGTCGCTGTAACACTAAATCAAGGTCGTTGCAACATATGCGCGAGTCAAAACATTCTATCACAGAAACTTGTCTCTCTCTCATTACCGATGCAACATTTTGTTGTTGTTCTTGGTGTTTTGTTGTAATACATTCAAGCTACAACATATTTTTGTTGCAGAGTGAGAGAATAACGGGTGCATCATTCGCCAAAGTTATCTTATGTTTTCATGTACAAAAAATGAATATCTGAAATACTGGTCTTGACGTTTTTGTACTATTTTCTACAGTCGGCGAAACATGCCATTTTTAAAATGTTTGAAAATGTCACAAATCTTTTCCATCATTCGCGATTGACATTCCACACATTTATGACCTCGAGAAACTATTATTTTATTATAATCGGATGCTTATTGAATTTGTGGTCGAGAGGAAGGAGCTATTTTTAGCTATAGCTATATATATATATATTCTATCAAATTTCTCATCCATTTGATTATTACAAAAATAGTTTTCGAATTTTTGAACCAAGGAAATCGGATGATTTTAGCGCATCTGCTGGTCTAACTCGCCTCTCGAATAATTCCGTAGTGTTCGAGGACTTCATGAACTATTTATTTAACTCATACCGAAAATTTTGATTTTTTACCACGATGGGCCATTTGCGGCCCAAGAATTTGGCCGTCGCTTAATTCCAATCTCTTCCTCACAACTTAATATAGCTATCACGATCCCGAACTTCAGTTATTCTAAAGATTAATCCCACTGCTAATTGCTCAGATTAATCTAGGCCACCCTCGTTCGGTTGTCTTTCCGTAAACTGCCGCCAAATCCACACAAAGCACACCTAGAGGAATTTAACTTTTCGAAAACTTATTTCTTTATCTCTTCACCAACATCATTGCGTCGCAAACGTCGTCGTCGTCGTCGTCGTCGTCCTCATTGGTGCCACCTTGCTACACTACGTGACCGAAATTCAGCGGGTAATTTTCTCCGTAGCAGGTGCCTCAAAACTTAGCAAACCACGTGTCGTTGTCATCTTAGTGCTCCCATCTCTTCCGCCACTCTATAGTGATGCAAGGTTGCTTCCAATCATTTCGATTAAGATTTGATTCCTCAAAATAAGAGTCGAAAGAACATGGTTTACAGCGAAACGAGTGCAAGCAACCCTGGTTGGATGAAAAGTTTTCCACTTCCCGACTCCAATGTTGACTCTTCTGGCAGCAAACGTCACGCGTGAGTTTCCTTCGATTGCAAGGAGCTTCTCCTCAGAACCGTGTAGATTATTAGCCTTACGCCATTAGCTTTGTGTGCTTGTTCTTATCTCTTAAATGGAGAAACCTATAAAATTGAAGCAATCGCATTTACCCCCGCTAGATTTACAAGAGATTATTTGCTTTGCATTTGAGCATCCCGAGCACCGGGGATTTGTTTTCCATTATATGTAAACTCAGTGCCGCCATCTATGCGTTGCGAGGCGTTTTAGTCGATCTTCCTCATGACACCTAGATAGCGGCACTAACCGTTCGTCGAAAGCAGTGACAGACACTAGTTTTGTAAAGCTTTGCAGCCAAACCGAAATCCAAATTGGTCCGACGTGTTTTAATCGATTATTTCGTTCTTTTCTTTTCATTTCACGCCACTCAAAATCTGAATTCGATCGCAATTTTTCATTTTGTTTTTTTTTCTGCTACTGCCGTGCTAACATTTTCATCTGCAATTACATAAACAAACACGCATCCGCACCAACTACACCCTCAAAACGAATTGTCCCGATAAGAAGACCGAATTATTGCAGCAAACGGAACCAGAAACGCAAGTCTCAAGTGCCAACAACATCATCAACAACAACCAAAACAACAGCAACAGCAGCTGTAGCTCACCGTCAGACGCCGCCTCCGCCGCTGCCGCAGCCGCCGCGATAATAGCGGCCAACAGTTCGATGGCGAGCAGCGCCACCAGCTGCAGTAGTAGTCCGGCCGGGAGTTGTATCATGACCACCGGGTGCAGTACCATCACGACGACTGCCGGGTCCGGGACGGTGCCACTGAGCACGGCCCAGCAGCTGTCGGTCGTTGCCGCCGCCACCCAAGCCGCCCAAAGTCAGCAGCAGCAGCAGAACGTTGCGGCCGCCGTGGCAGCCGCCACCGCGCTGGCCGAATCCAAATCACAACCAAAGCGACTACACGTGTCCAATATTCCGTTCCGATTTCGGGACCCGGACCTGCGGTCCATGTTTGGGGTGAGTAGAGCTCTTGTTTTTCTTTCTAAGTTTTAATAAATTCTCTTGCAATTGAATTGGATAGCGCACAACGGGGGTTTGTAAATAGCTGTTCAATAAAGCATAAGGAGCGTCCAAATATTATGTCTTTACGTCCATAGTTTAGGAGGATGGGGATTAAGAAATTGTGGCAATGCGTGTTATAAATATGGCAAAAAGCGTGACAGAGAGAGGAGAGGAGAGTGTAACTTATTGGAAAAAAGTGGATGTAATATTTGAACAGACTCTTACGGGGAAATGAGGTTGAACCTTTCTGAATAGGATTGCGTTAATAATCAAGCGAGGCTGTGTTAGAATTCCCGCATTAATTATGGGGTTAATTATTGAGAAATCCAAGTTAAGCTGAAGTGAGGTTAATCATCGTAGTATCTAAAACTGAAATTGATAATACCTTTGTAGCTATTTTTCAAACTGTATGAAATTTGTAACTATCGTCATTATCGTCGACTTTTTCATCTTTTTATGACCAATTACTTTGCTTAGACAGCTCGGAAACCCCTTTTAAAAGAGCGCCATCTAAGACGTTTAACCTCACTTTTGCGTTACCTGTCACTGTGGAGTCCAGCGAAATTGCGCATTACAGAAACCGACTGAATCTGATCGAGTCGGTAACGGAGCTCAACTGTTAACTGTAGCGTTGAAACTTTTCAAAATGTCTTTGAAATGTTACATCAGGCAGTAATTCAAGACTTTGATCAATTTAGCCATCCGTTTTTGCAGTCGAAGAATATTTTTTTACATTTATCACTCTTGTTTAGTGAATTACATTAATGTTTTTGTTAGTCATTGGGACGCTGTTCCAAAGTTGCGATTTGGAATACTTTTTGGGAAAGTAATTTATTAATATAAGGAAAATGTCGATATCTATTGCAAAGATGATTCAGAAGAGGGGTAATTATCTAGTCGTCACCAATTTATGCGTGTTAGTTACTGTCTAAACTTCTGATGAGTCCCATGCTTAACTGCAAGGTAAATTTCTCCAAAACTTTGGAAAAGTTCAGACCAGAATTTATTGAAAATTATTCTCCAATGTGTTGGAAGCTTCTTCCGGAATTTCTGGAAAGTCCTTTTCGTAGCTTTTGGGAACTTGTCATCGTAGTAATTAGTTCCTGAATTTCTGAGAAATTCATGCTTTAACTACTAGGAAGTATTCCCTATAATTCTGATAAAAACATCCTTTTTTTAAGAATTATTTACCTGACTTCTGGGAATTCCTGTACTTCGAAAAAGCACTTATGAATAGTACCAACTAAGCTTTTGGGAGATTTCCATCGGAACTTCAAAGAAGTTTCCTGAAATTTTTGCTGAACTTTGTTACTGTCTAAACTTCTGATGAGTCCCATCCTTTACTGCAATGGAAGTTTCTCCAAAACTTTGGGAAAGTTCAGACCACAATTTATTGAAAATTATTCATCAATTTGTTGGAAGTTTCTTCCGGAATTTCTGAGAAGTCCTTTTCGTAACTTTAGGGAAGTTGTCTTCTGAACTTAGTTAGAAATTATTTCCTGAATTTCTGAGAAATTCCTGCTTCAACTACTAGGAAGTATTCCCTATACTTCTGGAAAGTTTCATTCTGTTTTTCTCAGAATTATTTACCTGAACTTCTGGGAATTCCCGTACTTAGAGAAAGCATTATTCTGAACTTCCGAAATGTTTTATTCTGAAGTTCAGGAAAGCCAATTAAGCTTTTGGGAGATTTCCATCGGAATTCTCCTGAACTTCAAAGAAGTTTCCTTTAAATTTGTTCTAAACTTAGTTACTGTCTAAACTTCTGATGAGCTCCATGCTTAACTGCAAGGAAAATTTCTCCGAAATTTTGGGAAAGTTCAGACCAGAATTTATTGAAAATTATTCTTCAATTTGTAGGAAGTTTCTTCCGGAATTTCTGAGAAGTTTTTTTCGGAACGTTAGGGAAGTTGCCTTCTGAACTTCATAGAAACTAAAGGGCGATACGGTCAAAATTTGGTCAATATCAACTTGACGTATTTCTTTCAATTTTGCATTTAAAAAACCTGAACACCCCTCATTTTGAAGGTGTGTGTGTGTAGAATGTTGCTCCTATTTTGATTTTGGAATTCACTCTTCAGTTGTCAAAATGCCGTCCAAGCAAGACGAGCAGCGTATCAAAATTTTGCTCGCGCATCGCGAAAATCCGAGCTACTCGCACGCAAAGTTGGCAAAATCGCTAAAAGTTGCCAAATCAACCGTTACAAATGTAATTAAAGTGTTTGGGGAACGTTTGTCGACAGCCAGGAAGTCTGGATCGGGGGGAAATCGAAAACCGGAAGCCGCTGAGACGACAAAGAGAGTTGCCGGTAGTTTCAAGCGAAACCCTAACCTATCTCTCCGAGATGCCGCAAATAAGCTGGGTGTATCGTCTACAACCGTGCATCGAGCCAAAAAACGAGCCGGACTATCGACTTACAAGAAGGTAGTGACTCCAAATCGCGATGATAAACAAAATACGACGGCCAAAGCGCGATCCCGGAGGCTGTACACGACGATGCTGACGAAGTTTGACTGCGTGGTAATGGACGACGAAACCTACGTCAAAGCCGACTACAAGCAGCTTCTGGGACAGGAGTTTTATACGGCAAAAGGAAGGGAAAGGTAGCAGATATTTTCAAGCACACGAAACTGTCAAAGTTCGCAAAGAAATATCTGGTTTGGCAAGCCATCTGTACCAGTGGCTTGAAAAGCAGCATTTTCATAGCTTCCGGGACTGTCGACCAAGAAATTTACGTGAAAGAGTGTTTGAATAAACGTCTGCTGCCTTTCCTGAAGAAACACGGTTGTTCCGTACTGTTTTGGCCGGATTTGGCATCTTGCCATTACGGTAAAAAGGCCATGGAGTGGTACGCCGCCAACAACGTGCAGGTGGTTCCCAAGGACAAGAACCCTCCCAACACGCCAGAGCTCCGCCCAATTGAGAAATACTGGGCTATTGTCAAGCGGAACCTAAAGAAGACCAAAAAAACTGCTAAGGACGAGCAGCAGTTCAAGGCAAACTGGCTTTCTGCGGCGAAGAAGGTGGACAAGGTGGCTGTACAAAATCTGATGGCAGGGGTCAAGCGTAAGGCCCGGCGATTCGGATTTGGAAAAGCGGAAGCCTAACTGAATATTTTTCCTGAATTTTATACTAATTGAACTTGAAAAAGAAATTTAATTTGATTTTTTAAATAAACGATTTCACCGATTTACACGCGTTTTCCCTTGACCAAATTTTGACCGTATCACTCTTTAGTTCCTGAATTTCTGTGAAATTCCTGCTTTAACTACTAGGAAGTACTCCCTATAATTCTGAAAAGTTTCATCTTGTTTTTCTCAGAATTATCTACTTGAATTTCTGGGAATTCCTGTACTTCGAGCAAGCCTCATTCTGAACTTCCGGAATGTTTTATTCTGAACTTCAGGAAAGCTCTCCAGCACTTATGAGTAGTTCCAACTAAGCTTTTGGGAGAGTTTCATCGGAACTTCTGGAGAGTCCTCTCCTGAATTTCAAAGAAGTTTCCTGAAATTTTTGCTGAACTTAGTTACTGTCTAAATTTCTGATGAGTCCAATCCTTTACTGCAAAAAAAATGTCTTCAAAACTTTGGGAAAGTTTAGACCAGAATTTTTGAAAGTTATTCGTCAATTTGTTGGAAGTTTCTTCCGGAATTTCTGAGAAGTTCGGAACTTTAGGGACGTTGTCTTTTGAACTTCGTAGAAATTAGTTCCTGAATGTCTGAGAAATTCCTGCTCTAACTCTATACTTCTGAAATGTCTCATCCTGTTTCTCTCAGAAGAATCTACCTGAGCTTCTGGGAATTCCTGTACTTCGAGAAAGCATCATTCTGAATTTCCGGAACGGAATTTATTCTGAATTTAACTCTCCAGCACTTATAAGTAGTTCCAACTAAGCTTTTGGGAGATTTCCATCGGAACTTCTGGAGAGTTCTCTCCTGAACTCCTGTGTTTCCTGAAATTTTTGCTGAACTTAGTTACTGTTTAAACTTCTGATGAGTTCCATGCTTAACTGCAAGGAAAATTTCTCCGAAACTTTGGGAAAGTTCAGAACAGAATTTCTTGAAAATTATTCTTCAATGTTTTAGAAGCTTCTTCCAGAATTTCTGAGAAGTCCTTTTCGTAACTTTAGGGAAGTTGTCTTCTGAACTTAGTTAGAAATTATTTCCTGAATTTCTGAGAAATTCCTGCTTCAACTACGAGGAAGTTTTCCCTATACTTCTGGAAAGTTTCATTCTGTTTTTCTGCGAATTATCTACCTGAACTCCTGAGAATTCCTGTACTTCGAGAAAGCATCATTCTGAACTTCAGGAAAGCTCTCTAGCACTTATGTAGTAGTAGTTCCAACTAAGCTTTTGGGAGATTTCCATCGAAACTTCTGCAGGGTCCTCTCCTGAACTTCAAAGAAGTTTCCTGAAATTTTTGCTAAACGTAGTTACTGTCTAAACTTCTGATAAGTCCCATGCTTAACTGCTAGGAAAATTTCTCCAAAACTTTGGGAAAGTTCAGACCAGAATTTATTGAAAATTATTCTTCAATGTGTAGGAAGTTTCTTTCGGAATTTCTGAGAAGTTCTTTTCGTAACTTTAGGGAAGTTGTCTTCTGAACTTAGTTAGAAATTATTTCCTGAATTTCTGAGAAATTCCTGCTTCAACTACTAGGAAGTATTCCCTATACTTCTGGAAAGTTTCATTCTGTTTTTGTCAGAATTATTTGTAGGAAGTTTCTTCCGGTATTTCTGAGAAATCCTTTTCGTGACTGTAGGGAACTTAGTTAGAAATTATTTCCTGAAATTGCTGAGAAATTCCAGCTTTAATTACTAGGAAGTATTTTCTATAATTCTGAATTCTTTTTTTCTCAGCATTATCTACCTGAACTTCTGGGAATTCATACTTCGAGAAAGTCTCATTCTGAACTTCCGAAATGTTTTATTCTGAAGTTCAGGAAAGCTCTCTTGCACTTATGAGTAGTTCCAATAAGGCTTTTGGGAGATTTCCATCGTAATTCTCATGAACTCCAAAGAAGTTTCCTGAAATTTGTTCTTAACTTAGTTACTGTCTAAACTTCAGACCAGAATTTATTGAAAATTATTATTCAATGTGTTGGAAGCTTCTTCCGGAATTTTTGAGAAGTTCTTTTCTTAACTTGAGGGAACTTGTCTTCTGAACTTCTTAGAAATTAGTACCTGAATTTCTGAGAAATTCCTGCTTTAACTACTAGGAAGTATTTCTTATAATTCTGAAAAGTTCCATCCTGTTTTTCTCAGAATTATCTACCTGAACTCCTGGGAATTCGTACTTCGAGAAAGCATCATTCTGAACTTCCGGAATGTTTTGTTCTTCAGGAAAGCTCTCCAGCACTTATGAGTAGTTCCAACTATGCTTTTGGGAGATTTCCATCGGAAATTCTGGAGAGTCCTCTCCTGAATTTCAAAGAAGTCTCCTGAAATTTTTGCTGAACTTAGCTACTGTCTAAAGCTCAGATGAGTCGCAACTTTAACTGCAAGGAATTTTTTTTCCTGAATTTCTGAGAAGTCCTATTCGTAACTTTAGGGAACTAGGCTTCTGAACTTCGTATAAATTAGTTCCTAAATTTTGAGAAATTCCTGCTCTAACAACTAGGAAGTATTCCCTATAATTCTGAAAAGTTGCATCCTGTTATTCTCAGAATTATTCACCAGAACTTCTGGGAATTCTCGTACTTTGAGAAAGCATCATTCTGAACTTCCGGAATGTTTTATTCTTCACGAAAGCTCTCTAGCACTTATGAGTATTTCAATCGGAACTTCTGAAGAGCCCTCTCCTGAACTCCTGAGTTTCCTGGTATTTCATAAAAGATGCAGATTTCTTGACAAAGGTCTTGTGGAGCCTTGGGAAATCTGGGTGTGTGTGTGTGTGTGTGTGTGTGTGTGTGTGTGTGTGTGTGTGTGTGTGTGTGTGTGTGTGTGTGTGTTCTACGATAGCTATTTTTTGCAAATTGACTTTAAATTTTTTAAATATTTATTTTTAGCGTGTAACATTATGTTTATAAAAGTTAAGACGATCTTCAAAAAGTCACTCATATATCACTTTTTTGCTAGTCTTGTCCTTTTTGAGTTATGTCGACATGAAAAATTTGTTGTAAGAAATACTTTTTTTCCTTAAAAGTGCCTTACTTGCAATGTATGGCGACCTTTAAAAACAATTATATTGTCTTTTTTATGAAAAAAATTCGTCCAATTGTAAGATTTAAATTTTAAATTTTTTTTTTTAAGCGTGTAAGATTCGATTTCACAATTTTAACATTTCTGTTCATAAAAGTTAAGATGACTGGTCATATTTTTAATACCACCATTGGGGCTTTATTAAGCCTGTTGGTACTGACTTACCTAAATAAATACTAAGTTAAATGATTTTCTAAAAGTCATTAATACATCATTTTTTGTTAGTCCTGTCCTTTTTAAGTTATGTTGATTTAAAAAATAACTATCAAAAAACTTTAGCCCTTTTCAAATGGCAGTATAGATAAATTTTTAAAAGACTAATTAAAAAGTATGCAAAGTTGATTGAAAAGACATAGTGCACACACCCACAAAGTTTCATTGGATTCTGAGAGGGTGCTGCCAAACACTGGATGAGTTGGCGTGAAATTCGTCATTTACTAAAATTTGAGCGACTCCACTAATGACGAAAGTGAATCAAAAGAGACTAAAAACTGAGTAAAAATGGCTGGCCGTGTTATGCATTGTTCAGCTAGATAGATAATTGCACGGAATGTGTTAACCTCAATTCTTTGACATTTCTGGGAGCTTGTTTAAAAGGTGTTAGGCTTCGAACCACTCAAACGAAATTTTTCATGGTCTTTTTCCGGATTCTGTACGGTAAGATTCAGGAAATGATTTAAAACTAAGCACTGCACAGTGGGTAAGAACTGATGAAAACTAAGGAAAAGAAACTGTAACTTTTGTCGCTTTTAAGCGCGGCTTGTAAACAAGGCCGCATGGAAATTGTCTGGGAAATCTAATGAAACTAGTTTCAATCACCGCACGGATATGGTTGTGGAGTTATAGAGCTTATTTTACCCCACTTCTCCTTACATACTTTAATAATTTATTGACAACTTTGCACGGAGAGGCTCAAGATCAACAAAATAGTGCTAGTCCCATGTGCAATTTCGTGGAGATTCGAATAGAGGTTTTTTCAACCACCACACGGCTCTGTGAACGAAGATATGGTTGGTTTTATCCCGCTTCCCCTTGTATTCTTGAATAGTTTATAGATATATTTGCTCGGAGTGGTTCAAGATCAACAAAATAGGACTGGTACAATGTGAAATTGTCAGAAAAATCGAATAAAGGTTGTTTCTATCACTAGACGGTTCTGTGAACGAAAATATGGTTGATTTTACCCCACTTCCCCTTATATTTTTGAATAATTTTTAGATATCTTTGCACGGAGAACCTCAGGATCAACCAAATAGTCTAGTCCCATGTGAAATTTCCTGAAAAATCAAATCGAAGCTGTTTCAACCACCGCTCGGCTCTGTGAACGAAGATATTACTGGTTTTACTCCACTTCCCCGTGTATTCTTGAATAGTTTATAGATGTCTTTGCTCGGAGTCGCTCATGATCAACAAAATAGGGCTAGTCCTATGTGAAATCTCCTGGAGAATCGAATAGAAGTTGTTTCATCTACGGCACGGCTCTGTGATATGGCTGATTTTATCCCACTTCCTCTTATTCCCCCTTCCTCTTAAGTTATTCAATAATAAAAGCGGAAGTGGGGTAAAATCAGCCATATATTTGTTTAAAGAGCCGTGCGGTGATTGAAATAACTTCTGTTCGATTCTTCAGGAAATTTTACATAGGATTAGCCTTATTTGATTGATCTTGATTGACTCCGAGCAAAGATATCTATAAACTATTCAAGAATACAAGGGGAAGTGGGGTAAAACCAGCCATATCTTCGTTCACAGAGTCGTGCGGTAGTTGAAACAGCTTTTTTTCGATTCTTCAGGAAATTTCACACGGGACTAGCACTATTTTGTTGATCTTGAGGTTCTCCGTGCAAAGATATCTATAAATTATTCAAAAATATAAGGGGAAGTGGGGTAAAATAAGCTCTATAACTCCACAACCATATCCGTGCTGTGATTGAAACCAGTTCCATTCGATTTTCTAGACAATTTCCAAGCGAAAATGGCCTCGTTTACAAGCCGCGCTTAAAAGCGACTAAAGTTACAGATTGTTTGCTTAGTTTTCATCAGTTCTTGCCCACTGTGCATCCGTTCATGGAATTAATGAAACAACAAGATCGCTGCTTGTTCTAAAATGTTTGTTTCACTTCCAATAATTGCACGTCGATAAACTGCAAGCCCTTCCAGACCTCTTCCCCTTAAACGATGATTTTCGCTCATCATCATGATTAAATTATGAGAAATCCCAACTTCTCGAGTGGATGCATGCCTGATTGCACTCACTTCGCAGAAATCGATTTCACTCGACCATCCGGCCATGTGATACAATGTTAGCTAATACTCGAAAACACCAAGCTTAACCAAAACACCATCGACAAATGGAATACGGGACATCTGACTCCAATCCAATCCAATCCCGGGGGTTCCCGGAGCTCTCATGTTTGCCAACAAGTATTTGAACAACTTACCCCCAACTCCCTCTCCTGTCCATTGAAGCAATCGTTCATGGCTTCATCTCACGCCACCACTGCTCAGCGTCGGATGAGTGCCGTGGAGCAAGTTTAAATTAAATTTCAAACCACACACACACACCCTGTGCACCCAAAAGTTGAAATTGTAGCAAAAAATGCAAAATTGCAATTTTGCAGTTTTTGCAATCATATCTTGAGAAATCCGCATGATTCTGATAAGGCAATTTTGCCCATCATGATCCACAAAGCTTTTTATGGTATAAACAAAGCCATGCAAGTGTGTGCAAGCGGTTATTGCTGTGTGCCTAGTGCCTCGACAGCCGCAGCACGCCATTTGCCACTGTTGCTATTCCGCTGTCAAGTGTTCTATTTTTATTATCACTCGTCATCACACTCCCATATCCCTCTCAGGTCATCAAGTTTTATTAAATAAACGAAGCCATGTAGTGTGTGCGACCGATATTGGCTTCATTGTTGTAACGTTGAGTGCCTCGACAACCGAAGCAACTGTAGGGCTTTTATTCCATTCACCTCAACTTGTTATGGTGACTGGATGGTTACAATAAGGAGCAGTCATGCTGACGGTCGCGGTTCGATTCTCGGTAGTGTGCCGTACGGGGATGATGCGTCCCTCGGTCCGGAAGCAGATATTCAGATCAGCTTCGGAATGCGGGCTACGTTTGCGAATGTCGAATGAGTGCGCTTCCAATTCATTTCCAGAGTTTAGAAAATTAGAAAAAAAAAAGGCGCCTAACTGTGTTCCGTCGACAATTGAGATTAATTTTCAACTTTTCCCTTCCCATCGCAGCAATTCGGAACCATCCTGGACGTGGAGATCATCTTCAACGAGCGAGGCAGCAAGGTATGTGAACCGTTATCCTTCTTTTTTTAGGCTTTAGTTTATTTATTCCGTTTAGTTGACATTTTTCCGAGTCTGAGGTTAGGAATTTGAACCCTGAAGAAGTCAATTTCAGAAGGCAGCCGAAACGTCAAAATTGGCTGACTTTAATTTCAGTCACTTATTTTTTCGACATCGAGTCATCCTCGATGGAATAGCTTTGACTCAAAAGTCGAGAAATGGAAGACAAAACTCATTAAACAAGGAGAGAAAAGTTTAGAAGCCAATCTGTGCATAAATTGCAATTATATTCGCTGTCGGTACGTCTCACTCTTTCTCTATTTCCATTTTCCATATCACTGCTCGAGCGAGAATGTGTTGATTATGAACTTCGGCAAAGCGAGAAAAATTAATTAGAAATTCGCTTCCCTCCGCAGCTTTTCTTGCAACGACGATACACTGTAATTATGATGTTTGATTATTCCCATTTCTCACAACCGGTTTTAATTGGCAGGAAATTCAATTAGAAGCAGTACGACGGATTGGCTTTGCAAACTCTTCTCCTCCGTTTGTTTCTACTCGCGCCTTCACATCCATCTCGATTTTGATTCAAGCTTAGATCGATCAGGCTAGGGCTTATCAGGCTAGGACATCCACCCACTTCCCTTCTCTGTTAGGTCAAATTTGATACTTTCCCTCATTATATAAACCAACGAAAAATATGAAAATTACGCTTAAAAACAATTTGCAATCAAAAAATATAATCTCTTTTTTTTGTTTATATATATTTTTAACATCGTTTTTTTGTTACTTCTATTTTTTCATACTCTCTTTTTTTTTCTCTCTCTCTCGATACCTTGTTGATTTTCTTTTTTTATCACTAGTACTACCACCGCCATTTTCCTGACCACTGTTTTCACTTTCTTTTTCTTCCCTGTACTATACTCATTCTTTCTTTACTTTGGTTTTGTTTCTCATTTTTTTTTTATTAGTTTTAGTCATTGATTTCCTTTCCCTGAAGAAACTTTTCACAAACGACACTTAACAATTCACGATGTTTAGAGTACATTATTCCATCTAAGTAAATCAAAAGTATCAACTCGTACTGCTCGAAACATATTTGCTTTCTTTCCGTTTGCTCCTCCTTTCAATCATATCCTCTTTTCTCCTGTAATATACAAAACATAAACCAATACTAACAACACACCGAGTATAGATTGTCGCTTTTTAGTTCTCGTTCTTCTTCGGTTCGGACTTCTCCGGTTCGGACTACCGTAATGTGATGGATATTAATAGTGTGTTTGTCGCGGTTTTGTGGGTTTGGGTGGAAATCGATAATACCATTGCATTGAAATGAGCACTTCACTACTGTATGTCATATGCATTTTGTTGTTTGAAGTTAAGTATTGAAACAAATTTTGCTTTGAATGTTTTTTTTTTTTCGAGTGATGGGTCAAACAAAACTGCTGCACTGGGAAGGATCTCTGTTTTCTTTCTGTTTTTCACATGTTAGGTTCTTGACTATTGAAATTCTCTAATAATTCGCAAATTTCATCGAATGGTTTGTTTCCTTGAAAAGTTGTTGAGATTGCTGCATATTATTTACTTTTGTTTGATAAAAATTTGTTATCGAGAACGAGGCTGAAATATCAGAAGATGAAAAAAAAGCAACAACATAAAATTTTGACAGGCATCATGTTTGAAGGGAATATCAGCACTTTTGTAGATAAATTTCGTTACACATAGTACTTTCGTTCCTTAGCGAAAAAAATTAGTTTCGTATATTTTTATTCCATCAATTGTGATAAAAATGAAAATCTTTTTGGAAAATGCATTGCATTTTAGTTATATTTTAAATTTTAAATATTTTATTTTTTATGAAAAAAATATGAAAAACAAAAGTATCATATCTTTTCATGTGACTAATCATAGAAGTATCCAGTTTTGATAAAAAAAAACTATTTGTTTTCCACAACTTTGACATTTAAGTATTGCATTTGAACCGATTTTTGTTTTATTTTAGTTCTTAAATTTCTTCTTTGAAAAAATGATTAAAAACTAAAATATCTTATTATGTGCATTATCATAATAAGTATCCAGTTTCGATTAACAACTATGTTTTTCGGCAATTTTGATATTCCAAGCATATAATTCAAAGATTATTAATGTTCTGCAAGCCTTTTTTATGTTTTTACACACATATATTTTAAAAAAAATCAAGTTCTTAATATGTTTCATGTTGTTTTTTAATAGAATCAATAAAATAACTTAAAAGCGATGGCAATGCATCACTAACCTAGGCCTAAGGAGCGTAAAATCAAACACAAAATAACATTTAAAAAAATTAGCTCAAAAAGCGGTTTCATTTTATTCATTTCATTCATATTGTAAAACCAAAACCAAATTGTCTTAACCAACTTTTGAAAAATAAAGTCGATGTGATCCAACCAATACGAAAATTATGAAAAATACCATCTCTGAATCATGATATTTTGGACCGTTCTAACGGGGACAGAATAAGTCTAATGAGGAAATAATAAAATACAGGTCTTATATTTTTCGATAACGAACGGTCCTACCTAATAATATGAAATTCTCAGGGATCATAAGTCTTCAACAGACAATTTTTTGTTAAGCTACTTTCAAGCAATAAACTGAGTAACGGGAATTTCGAAAATTGGGGAAGCCCATTTGGCATAAGTTTGATTGGCAAAAAGTCGGTTTGCATAAGGTCGGTTGGCAGAAAGCCGTTTGGCATAACAATAACTTGAGCTAAGTGGTCATTTGGCATAATGACCATTTGGTATAACACTCTGAAACAATATAGAATTCAAGTGGTCATTTGGCATAACAATCATTTGGCCAATACCCATTGTCATAATATAATTGGAATAGGCTTTTATCCATTTTAATATTCGCTTCTTTTTTAATGAGCTGTTCCTCAAAACATCTTTTCTTCTTTGATGTTGAACAGTGAATTATTGGATTGACTGAAAAAAGTATTCGTTATGTTTTGGCACAATTCATTTGATCTGACTGAAACTTAGTTGTCACAAATAGGCCGCTATAGGAAGTATTGCAACCTCCCTTCTTTATTAATGAGGCTGTTCTTTAAAACTTTCTTAAATTATTTTACAATATATGATATAATTACAATACCTAACAATGTATTTTTCTCTGAAATTTAAAATTATGTTGCAAAACCATAATGCCAAATGCAATTGGTTGATTGCTTAGAAATTGATCTCATTTTCTACTGCTTATGCCAAATGTTTCTGATGAAACGTTAATTTGCAGATTTTCAATCCAAATAATCTTTCTCAAACTGGTCGGTGCCAATGCTAAACGAGCCTTACACTAAGGTCTATTTTCAGCGAAAATTCAAGATCGGAACAACTTTTCGACCTAATTCGAATCACATTTTACGTTTTGGGCAAAGAGCAACCATTTGGCAGGTTTTCAAAAAAAAAAAATCACATTTTTTGGTGGCAATACTCATTTTTTTTAAAAACTGCCTTTTGACCGTTGCATGGAAAGGTAACTCATCCAAACAAAATCGAAGCAATTTAAAATGTTCATGCATGTAAATTAATCTACTCTATTAAGTCTTCTTTTTTTTTACACGGTTTCATAGTAAAAATGGAACGTACCCCTGTGCAAAAATAAAACCTTTGGCTATACCAATTGATGTGTGAGTGAATGTCTAAGTTATAGCAAATTATTATTATGGCCACTGAACCTGAATCAGCTTCAATTTTCCGATATGTATACCAAATGACCGTAATATTTTTAATTTTTTCTTTGTTTTATGTCAAATGGCCTCTATGCTAAATGACAATTGATTATCCAAAATCTTATGCCAAATGACTTTATGTTAAACGACCTTATCCAACCATTTTTTCTTCTTATTTCCTATTGATCTTCTCAAAGTTACCTATTGTTACGGTTCATGAATTGCATCAAAATATTCAAGATGCACTGTTTTTTCTTCTTTTTAATTCCTTATTATTAATTCATTTGTGTTTCGATAGTTTGAAATTCATAAATTAAACCCTAGAATTTTAGCGTTTGAGAAACGTTGCATTACAGCAGGAGCTATCAATAAATCATGTAAGGGTATGCCTATGCGTTTAAAATCTGCCTTAAACGAAAAAAATAGTTTTTCCAGTGTTATAAATAATGAACTGCTCAGACAGTGTAAATAATGAACTGCTTAACTCAAAATTAGAGCTAAGTAGCGTAAGAAGCGTAAGAAGCGTATGCGCAGGAAGATGCCTGCGAGGTTCAAGTAAATTACTCGGATTCCGAGCATCGTCTACCCTCTGCAATAATGATAAGCACCCATATAAATACAATTTTGACGGTTCATTATTTGTGGATGATGCCTTGCTAGCTTTATATTGTAATTCTTGGACTTATTTCCGGTAAAATTGCCCTCAAAATACAAGATCCAGTTTCATTTTGTTTTACCTTGTTACTTAGGACCTATTGAAAACTTGCTCTAGATATGATAAAGACATGATAGAGTTTTGATAGAGAGATGGTAGGGAGATGCTAGTGGGATGATAGAGAGATGATAGAAGGATGATAGAGAGATGATAGAGAGATGATAGAGAGATGATAGAGAGGTGATTAGATTGAATGATGATAAACAGACAATAGAGAGATAATAGATAATAGATTATAAGAAATAGATAGGGAGATGAAAAAGAGCTGATAGAGAGATAATATAGAGATAATAGAGAGCTAATAGAGAAATAATATAGAGATAATAGACCGATAATAGACCGATAATAGAGCGATAATAGAGAGATAATAGAATTATAATAGAGATACTAGAGATATAATAGAAAGATTATGAAAATTATAGAGAGATAATAAAGACATGTTACAGAGATGATAAAGAGATGATAGAGAGTCGATAAAGGGATGATAGAGAGATGATAAGATAGATAAATGTTGATGAGATGATTATATAGAGAGATGATAAAGCGATGATTAGATAGAGAGATGATAAGAGAATATAGAGAGATAAAAGAGAGATAATAGAGAGATAATAGAGAGATAATAGAGCGATAATAGAGTGATAATAGAGAGGTAATAGCGAAATGGTAGAGAAATAATAGGGAGATGATAGAGAGATGATAAAGAGATGATAGAGACATGATAGAGCGATGATAAGATAGAAAGATGGTGAAAAGATGATTAGATAGGGAGATAAGAGATAATAGAGATATAATAGAGATATAATAGAGATATGATAGAGATATGATAGTGAGATGATAGAGAGATGATAGAGAGATGATAGAGAGATGATGAGAGATGATAGAGAGATGATAGAAAGATGATAGAGAGATGATAGAGAGATGATAGAGAGATGATAGAGAGATGATAGAGATGATAGAAGATGATAATAGAGATGATAGATATATGATAGAGATATAATAAATATATGATAGAGATATGATAGAGACGATAGAGACGATAGAGAGATGATAAAGAATTGATATAGAGGTGATGGAGAG
Organism: Aedes japonicus; assembly: GCA_034211315.2. Classification (NCBI taxonomy): domain Eukaryota; kingdom Metazoa; phylum Arthropoda; class Insecta; order Diptera; family Culicidae; genus Aedes; species Aedes japonicus. Next base: position 6,569 of record JASCZW010004684.1, on the reverse strand, counting down.
ATGTTAGAGATATGACAGAGATATGATAGTGAGATTATAGAGAGCTAATAAAGAGAAGAAAAAAATGAAAGAGATAATAGAGAGATGATAGAGATAATAGAGTGACTTAGATAGCGAGATAGCGAGATAGCGAGATAGAGAGATAGAGAGATAGAGAGATAGAGAGATAGAGAGATAGAGAGATTGAGAGATTGAGAGATTGAGAGATTGAGAGATTAGAGAGATATGAGAGATAGAGATGAGAAGAATAAAGAGATAAGGAGAGATAAAGAGATAAAGAGATAAAGAGATAAAGAGATAAAGAGATAAAGAGATAAAGAGATAAAGAGATAAAGAGATAAAGAGATAAAGAGATAAAGAGATAAAGAGATAAAGAGATAAAGAGATAAAAAGATAAAGAGATAAAGAGATAAAGAGAAAGGTAGGTAGAGAGATAGATAAATGGAGAGATAGATAGATGGAGAGATAGATAAATGGAGAGATAGATAGATGGAGAGATAGAGAGATAAAGAGATAGAATTGTGCAGTGATAGAGAGATGATAGAGAGACAAATTGATACGAAAATTGCTTTATTTCGCCCCTAATGCATGAAATTTGTATTTATTTTTAAGATATTGATCATGGCATGGAATCCCCATGCTCCCAGAACTGCCAAATAAGTGAAATTAACCACTTATTTGGCAGTTCTGGGAGCTTCTTTACAATTTTTTTCATGGTCTTTTTCCGGACTTCAGATCTTACGATCTACAGTTCTAACAGTAGCTTTATATTATGATATTTTATTAAATATATGCAATGAATGTCCTACCAACAATAATTATGAGATAATTATGGGATACGCTATTTCATCCAAACTGTCCTTTAGTTCAGAACTTAAAATCTACTGTTGTAACAGTGGCTTTAGCCGCCATGCTTATTTACGATATGTATTCAATCATATAGAAAGATTGTGCTAAAAAAGCAACAGACATTATGCGATAATTTTGGAATTTGACAATGGCAGAAATAACATTGCAGGGTAAATTTCTGTTCAGAGAATACTTGTATGATATTTTGGAAGCTTTTTGAATTATAATTCATGAAGGAAATCCAACAACGAGCACATGGTTAAAACGGTCTTAACAATTCCGGTTCAGTAACCTATACAATTTAATAACTTGATCAGGTTCAGCACAGGTGCCAATCAAAGTATGTATTTGTACGTTCGAAAATATTCACTTAGAATGCTTGAATACGTGACGTGAGGTTGTTTAGTCCAAAAAGCTTTCCTGACCGAGCTAAGGGAGGCCCCTCTTATCTTCACCTTATAAAGCCGAAAAAACTACTGTTACAACTGTAGATCTTCTGTTCTGAGGTAGAGCTAGAGCTAAGGAGTTGGCCTAGAATATCCCAAGGTTGCTGCATTCTGCCTGTTGCCTTTAACACTATTCAATGAACAATGTTGAAAACATATTGTACATTTGCATGCTTCAAAAACCTAATCTTACAACTGTAGATCTTCTGTTTTGAGCTCGAGGACAGTTTCCATGATCTAGACTATCCAAGTTGCGTTTGTTTAACCTGGTTGAATACGTAGCGTAACTTGGTTTAGCCCAAAAAGCAATAGTTACTGCTCTAGATCCTATGTTCTGAACTCAAGGGTAGTTTGTATGGCATTGGAACATCACAAAATTATCCAATAATGACTGTTGACCTCCCAAAAGGTTCATTAAATGTGTTTGAATATATATCGTAACCTGATATAGCCCTGTTAAACACAACTGTTACAACGGTAGATCAGATGTTCTGAACTCAAGTAAATTTTGGATAACCAAGAACATCCCAAAAGTGATACAAAAATGTTTAACGTGATAAACGTGCATTTGATAATAAGTCTGCCGATATGTACCATATTCTGAAACAACGCTATACACTATAAATGAGGCATTTATTATTTCTTTCTGAACTTCTTCAGTTTTTTTGGAGGTATAATGTGTGAGATCAATCTGATTGCAAATAAATTACCAAAAAAAAAAAACAATTTGTAAATAACTCCGAAATATGCAATGCGATATGCTGTCAGAACAAATTGTTCAGGTTTTACTGACACAGGATATAAGGTCTGGATCTTGGTTGCAGTCTCAAGGTCGGGAGTTGACAGCTTTTTGAAAATATCCAAGATGTACATATGAGCAGTTGCCATTGCTTACTTACCTTCATGCTCCACCTGGTCTAACCGTCCAAATCGCTAAGCACGACTTCCGGCTATTATGCGTTTACGGATTTTTCTGCTACAGTTGTTATCCGACGTCACCAGTGATCCGAGGTACAAAAACTCGCTGTACCACCTCGAACTCATCTCCGTGGATAACCACACTTCTGCCCGTCTGTGTGAGTCTCTATCGCGCTTGGTTTCTCCTGCCAGCAAGTTTCGACACATTCACTCTTAATCCAGCCTTTACTGATTAAAGTTTTAGCCTGGTGTAACCTGCTCAGTAACCGCCTCATCCGACAATGTCCACTTCGTTAGCGAAGCAAATGAATTGATTGGATTTATTGAATCGTTCGAACAAGTCGTAAGTTGTATGATTTTTATGAATACTTTGAAGACTTCTGGATTTGTGGTCTTCTGTCAAGTCGCTTTAACAAGTTGTTATTTGTATGGTACTTTATCCGCCAGGTGGACTAATCTTTTGGAAGATTTGCATCTTCCGTTTTTTTTCTGTTTCTGTTTTTGTTCAGATTTTGATTTTTTTTATTAATAAGTCGTGTTGAATCAATTGCGTTATGATTCTGTTAATATTTTATAAAAATCAACAATTGTTTTGAAAGTACTTTAAATTTTCTTTAAAGTTCTATCATTTTCTGAATGTTTTTCGAGTGCCTTTTGAAACTTTTAAAGAAATTTGCGAAAACGGAAGACGTGTTATCGAATATTCGATGAACTCTTAAGAAGTATTACAAGCTTTGCGGAACTCTTTTAAAGTGCTTATCTCACTTCATCAACTTATGCTAGCTGTCGGTCTGTTATGGAGAAGTTTATGTTTTTCATCTTAAAACGTGTGCCTTTTTTTTGCCAAATTTCTCGAAATAATGGCAATGCATACCTACGCTTGTCTTAATTTAATGAGTTTCGAAATCCGTGGGAACTCATTTGCAGTTCCAGGCAGTGTTTCGGAACCTTCGCCTACCATCTGCAAAAATATTCTTCAAATCTGACAACCACTTGAAAGGCGTGACCTTTGCAGACATTTGCTGAATGCGGTTGCCGAGGGCCCCCACTCATAGATAAACTCCATTTCACTCAACCAGTTGTCCGGTTGATAAATGGACCTGAGTTAAATTTAATTACCAATGAACTGGACCGCCTCCATCTGCCCCAAACCCAATCAAACAAAACAGAATTACATTCATTAATTAAATCAGAGCGTTTGAATAAATACACTTCCTTTTGATTTCCAGCAGAAGAAGAAGAATAAGAATAACAACTCACCAGAGCCGGAGTCAAATAAATTGCTTTCATTGATTGCGTCGTCCAGGAATAACTTTTTCTCCTGCTGTTGATGCTGATGACGATGATGATGATGATGTCGTTGATGATTCATTAATCTTCTCCGGACGGTTCAAAGTTGACATACCAAAAGCAAGCAGCAGCAGCAGCTGTTCCGAGTTCTAAACACCGAGAGTACCAAGAGACAGGACGAGATAGGCAAGATTAATTGAACGTTTGATGTCATCATATCTAATGAATATCTTTGCCTTCGGAACTGAGCAGAGAGTGGCAGAAGCAAGACAATTGTCCCCGGCCCAGCTTCTTTCAAGGAGGAAGTCGTGTCTCCTCTAGTTCCACATTGTATGATAGATTGAAAGTCCAACAAAGCAAAAGACAACATCGTAAAATTCCTTTGCTCCCCCCCACCCCTAGCCCAACAGGGCTTCTGAAGTGTTGAAATTCTCCTCTGGGTCAAACCCTGTTTGAAAGTTACGATTGTTGACGGAGAGCTTCTCTTTTGTCACACTTTTGTTCGACGGAAATTGACACAAAAGACCCGCCACTTCCCTCCCACCAGTTGATGATGACTTAATAAATAAGACGTCTTCACACGGAGCTCTCCGGGTCTGGGAAAGTTGGTCATCCATTAGCTACCGGACTGCAGCAGGTTGTCCGGGAGGAGGAGGAGGAGGAAATTGCAATTTTCCACTGGTCTGGCCAGTTATGAGCGGAGAACATTCAATACAAATTGCCATCGATTTCCTGAGGGTTTGTTCCTCTCCGATGCAATGACCAACTTTTCACCGGCGCACATCAACGGGTCTCGTATTTCGTATGATGAATGTGACAAACACAAGTTGAAGAGTTGTTGTGGGAAGTTCTCCTTTCGAAATTTCCGGCCAGCCAGCAGGGGCTGGGAAGTTTGAAATATTCGCTAAAATCAGACACAACAGGAAATTTGAATTGGGCTTTGAATTCGCTAAAGCTTTTCTGGCAGCCCCCCTCACATGACCAATGGGTTGGAATAATTTTCACACTGGAATCCGTTTTCCGACCCATGTGTAAATTCGTTGTAATTCAGTGAGGAGGGGTCAGAGAGACGCAGGGAAATTATTCTCACCAACGCCTCGCTCGCTCTAACCATTGCCGGTTAGAGTTCTTGTGTGAACCCTTTCAAAGTTTTAGCACCTCAGCGTGTTAGCAGTGTGTACGTATTGAGTTTCTCCCAGGCGGAATAATAGAACAAAGCTTTGTAATCAACACAGTTGTTGTGCGTTGGCAGCCATAAACGTTTGCAGGAACGAGCTTTGCTATTATTTGCGTGGAAAGGAAGGAGGCGTGCTGATAGTGGTATGCTATTTCAGAAGTAAATGATGTTCAAAGGTGTTGCCTTAATCTGGAGCATTTAATTTACTCTGATTCCAATTGGAAGGTGAACAAGTGAAAATAATTCCCTAGCAAGGGCGACGATTCCAGATACCAAAAACACCAATGTTGAGCGTTTGAAAAAAATGTGTAACTTAAAGATAAATGTTCTGCCATCATGCCATTGTATGAAGGGCCAAAAACGAGTTGGTTGGATCGATAGGCAACATCACTTATACGTATACACAGGGATATAAAGAATCTCCTTCCAACAACAGGATTGAACAATTGGTCAAAAGAGCAAGCTATCTATCATGACGATGTCCCAATTCCAAAACTGTTAGTAATGGGGAGTTGGCATTCTCACTCTCCCCATCCAGAGTACTTCAATCGGGTGCCCTGATGGTCCCTACCATTTCCATGAAATATTTTTATAGTAGTGTATATATTCATGTAAATGAAAAAATACTACAATCATTCGTATCTACTATATATGATCTCCATTTGGTTGGTCCTGAAATTCAAATAATGTTGTTAAAAAAATTAAATTTTCAAATGTCCGATGCCAAAACTACCAGAATCCTGATTAGGCTTCGAAATTAAATTAATAAATTAAAACCTCCTACCCAATTGCTGCTCCCAAATATCTCCCGTCATTCGGTGCTTCTACCCATCGCCGATCTGCGCCAGCAAAGATGATTAAAACTTTAACAAATGTAAACAAATTCGCCTCACTGCCCCTTCCGGTAGCCTCTTCCGGTCCGTAGCTCATCGTCAGTGCCGACTGCTGCTGGGGCTTTGTGCGTCATTCAATAAGTATGCCTATTTTGGTTTAGTCATTAAATCACTCCGTTTATAACTTTGGTAATACTGCAAAGATTACAATGTTTGAATTTTAGACTAAGGTCTGGAAATGGAATTTAGAAACTCAATTCAAGCTCAGCGGTCCTCTATAGGGCTTCATTGTAATTTTTAAGTAACGTTACACTTGTATATTTAAACTCGAGTAAATGAAGTTGAATTTCTGTTTGGCACAGTCCTTCCCCGCCACTTTTAAACGGCCCCCGGATGGATGCGATCAAAAATCAAGCGAGCAGAAAGCTCCCGTCTGATGATGAAAGATGAGGGTAAGGAATTGAAAGTTTTGGGGTTTTGCGTGTGGTAGGCTCATTCTTCCAGATGCAACTTTGTCTGGGATTGAAAGATTGCCAAAAATCACCCGTCTTTTGAGCATCGGACGGATGAACGGCGGCGGCGATGGTGTTGATGGAAGGAGTTTGAATTTGTTTCGGTTTATTTATGGTTTCCTCTGGAGGATTCCGTCTGCTTTTGACAGGCAGGAAGCAAGTGCCCTCTAGGATTTGGGCGTACTCACTTAGTTGAGATTGGCTGATTTAACTGATTTTACTTATATGTAAACGAAAAAATTGTTTGCTTACAGCTGATACTTAACGTCAAATTTGCTGAGATTTTAGCAAACAATCTCTAAAAGAAATCTACAGAGCAGAAATCGGTAGAAAAATTTAAGTGTGTACGTCACAATTGCAAACGAAACAGCTCTTTCGGTGATTGAGGTCACGCCTTCGCAATCCAACATAACTTTTCCGTTGAGGGAAATCTTCCATTATGCTGAAATGACGTTGGTTCGCCCTAGAGAGCCATAAATTTCCATTATTGTTTCCGACTGAAATTTTTGCCTCAATTCTAGAATCCGCTCGTCAATATACCTGG
>JASCZW010004683.1:0-46456 GCA_034211315.2 Aedes japonicus | reverse complement strand
TTACGCGTGAAATATCCCAAACAACTAGTGTAACCCACGAAGAACTTTGAAAATATGGCATTCAGTATGAATTGGTTTGTGAAAACAACGTATATAGTGTTATACAGTATTATTAATAAAATTCACATCGGCTTCCTCCCCGCACCAAAACCTCAACAAGGTCAGCATCGGGTGAAAAAGGGAAATGCCCACGCTGGTACGTCAACCCCGACGCAGCTGCAGTCCAGGCCACCCTATGGAAACAGTTCAAATCCCGCCCACACAATCCTCCGCACCCCTACAAGCCCCGAAATAACCTCCAATATGCCACCACAAACCCCCTCACAGAAACACGGACCCCCGAAATCTCCACGTCCAAAAAATGACTCCTCACACATGCCACGACAACCCCAAATCTGTAAACCCTATCAACATGAAACCCTGATCACACCAGGTTCACACATTTTGCATAATGTTGTCAAACCCTCATCCAAAAACACTGACAATTGACAAAGTTACAGGAGGCTGAACATGGAGTCTTCCGCCAACAAAACCCCGCTCGGCCTCTTCCATGCTACTGAGTGTACATACACATACATATACATACATATCGAAACAAAAAATATTGGAATGGGACCCAAAAGGAGAAAATGGAAAGAGCTCACCCGGGTTTCCAGAACATTCCATTGCTGTGGTTGTAACATCGAGCAACCAGAGCAGGTCCACGTACCCTCCAGATAACATTCTGTTCTTAAGGAGATGGTCGACCATGAACGCTCCACGACCATTAACCAAACATCTCCGAGTGACACGGGTGAACTCGAGCTCCTCCGTCTGCACCGGGGACACTTTGTTTTTACACCAGTCGGAAGCCTCGTGTTGGACCGCAATCAACTCTTTAGTGACCGAATCATTATCAACACTACACAATAATTTCCACTAAATATCTTTATTTCTCGAAAATTTGCAGATAAAACAAGCAGCGAAGCACAAACACCTAGGCCATGTAAAACTGCTATTTAAAAAAAAAAAATTAAGCGGTGCTTTTCTGTTAGATCTGCCTTGATGAAGTATATAAGATTATATCAGAGGAGTTGAATAAACAAATTTTGAAAACATGTAATCCTTTAAAAGTGAATATCTCCGCGGTGACGGAGCAAATGAGTTTTTTTGTCGATAAGTGTTTCTTCTGAAAAGTCTGCTAAACACATTGGAGCCATAAAAATTGAAAAAAGAGGGGGGCATTTTGAGAAAAACGCAATTTAATGTTTCAACCACAAACGCATGAAAATGTTGGCAGCACTGTAAAAAGTAGCCAAAAATATTTATTTGATAGCAAATTTAATTTCCTTTCAGAAAAGTATCATTGTTTTTAGCTCTTTTATTCATTGAGATATTCAATAAACAAAATATAAACTTTTTAAAAATCTCAAAAAAATGGGTGCAGCTCATGGGCCGAGGGGTTCACCGATTGGTCTAAAACTTTGGATTTTAAATGAATAGCCTAGAAAAAGTATATCAGCCAGTTGAGCGGAGGGCATTGTGAAGTAGTTGCCTAATAACTTTTTAAGATACAAAGAGACTAAATTAAAATCTGATAATTTCCCATCCAGAATGAAATTTGACGATAGGGTAGTAAAAACTCAGCAGAAAGTTATTTATTTGCTGATTTTTCCCAACAAAATACAAAACATGGCATGGGAATGGCTTAAGAACTCCGGGACCCTATTCCAAGCACGGGGTGAACGTTAACCTACAATGCTCATTTTTTGCAGTATGGTGCTTCACTATATGGAGAACCATACTTCAAAAAATAGTCGCTATAGCATAACGTCAACCCCGTGCTTAGAATAGGGTCCCGGGGTGCTTAAGCCGTTCCCTACCCTATTCAGAAGCAGATCATGAAAGCAAATACTTTGAATTCTACTCTGCTTTACCGTCCGATATAAGCGTTAGTCAAATAAATGTAAATGTTCTTAAATGTTCATGACATTTTGATTGCATTGAAAAATTTGAACTTTTCTACAGGCACTGAACCGGATTGTTATCCATGCTGGATGTATGAAAACTATAGCAACTGAATTTTACTGTACCATTGTTTTGGATTTTTTTTTTAAATATATCGTAAGAATTAGAAATATTCAAACATTTGGAGAAGCTCTTCTCTGGTGCCTATTTTTAATTCTGGGAAACAATCTAAAATATGTAATTATCGTGATATAGCCCTTATGTCGTGTATCGCAAAATTGTTTGTGGCAAATATTGAGCATGAGCGTGATTGACCGCCCACGAATGCTATTCCGTTATTTTATCTAACTATTTACACAGAGAACCAAGAGATGATGTTTGGGACTAACATAAATATTCAATGTGTAAAAACTGGTGATCCATGGTGATGCTGGTCAAGCCTTTGTTTATTTTGATGTAGAACATGATGTGTAGATTACAAGTTGTATTTATGATCGAAGAAGCAAATGAAACTCTGTGATTGACACTATTTAAAATAATCACTTCAGTTGAATTGTCTTTTTGAGGTTTGATGATCACTAGCGATTTTTACATAGCTGCCCTGGTAATTTAAACTCTAATGAGTATCAAGAAACAAGTAGCCATAGAAGCCATAGATGATTTGTTCATCGCCCTTGATTTTAACATCTGAGATTTTCAAAAAAAATTTAAAAAATGCTTCACTGCCTCGAAATGCTGTTCATTGCGTATGATAGTAAGTGATAAAAACATACAATGCCTTTAATATCCAAATGGTTCTGAAAAAGCTGAAAATCAGAGCATATACGATTATCATACTAAGATAAAATTTCAATTAAAAGGTTCATGATGTTTTTTTTCTGAAAAGCAACAGATTATTCTCAAAGACATCTTTTAAAAAAATATCATTACTCTACTATTTGCATTCACAGGATATCAGTATCAGTGATCGAAGAACCCGGTTTGATGGTTTTTTAAATAAATGGCCCATCTAATCATTTAATTAAATATAATCCCACACTGCTTATGGTCGTTTACCAGTTTTTTATTAAAAAAGTAGTTGAAGTGTAGAAGTTTGTATGTGTATGACATAGATATTCATGTTGAAATGCTCAAAAACAAATTGAGCCCTTAACTGAGATCCATGCTCCTTAAATAAATGGTTTTGGATTGCAGAATGATTCCGAAGCGTTCTGAAATTAATAACTAAATGAGAATGGAAAACATAAACCATGACAGGATCGCACCCCCTCACTTCTCATTATCAAATTGACAACATTGCCCAGGCTACGCCAGACAGCGACTCCTTGTTTTAGCTGGTAGTTTTTTTGGGATCATATGACTCGTGAGTCCTCCACGTCAGATAAAAGTTTGTGAGGACTGGAGGTAGGCCACACTCTTCTTTCTGGTTATCAACTCACCATTTGAAGACTCAAAACCATTTGAGGCGATTGTTAATGAAAAATTATTCAATCAAATAAAGAATATAATTTCTGCCTCACAAGACGGCTGTTCAAAGGTCGTTCAACAACACAAACTTTTTTGAACTCGTTAATTCTTCTCTGGAAACGGTGGAAAACGGAAACCATTTGACACTATTTTAGTAAAGCATTTGACCGTATCTACCAAGGTTTCTTTTTAAATTGCAAAAAAGGAACTCCAAAATCAAATCCTCAAATGGCTAGAATCAAATAGTAAGATTCAAAGGAGAAATATCTTCCTCTGTTTATGCCAATTTGGGATATCCTTCAAAAATCTCAACTAGGACCTCTTTGTGAATGACTTGTCGCTCATTCATAAGAAAGTTAATGTTTTAATTTACGCTGACGATATGAAACATTTTCTTCAAAATGAAGTGAAATCAATACATTAAAAAAACGAGATATGTACTGATATTTTTCACTTGGTGCAACAATAGCTTGCTACAACTCAATGTGAAAAAATTTATTCTGTTTGTCACTCAAGCCACACAAAAAAAAAACTGGAAGTTTTGGAGAATGCATAAGTAAACCATGCATCATATCCGTTCCTCCGCACACGCCTCTGACCGTTTCTTTCATTTGTTCAAAGCTTTCGAATTATTCACTTTGAATGGCTTTAAAGTGTATTACTCAATTTGTACTACTTTGAACAAATATATGTAACAGAGCAATGGCAATTAGATGCCGATTTACAATTTTGCAGCAATGGTTAACAAAGCTTTTACCGAAGCTAGAACGCTCTCTCTAGCTCATATTGATTTTCGCAAGACGGCAGGGGTTTCATCGGCAGTTTTTGGCTAGCAATTTTGCCCCGTCAGACTTTTTAAGACTTCCATTAAACGAAAATATTGCTTCGTTCCCAAATACTGTTGTTGCCAGTTCTACATCGTTTTAGTTGAAAATGGAATCAATGTACACCTGGGTAACGGTCAACTCGATGATCGATGCAACGACGCTCCTGTTGCTATCGTTGAATCTACAAAAAATATCATCACATTTTATTTTGTAAACGAACATGGTGTGCTTATATCATTGATAGTCCTCCATATTGCTAGGGAATAGCGGTTGTGACTGTAAAATCTCCGAATGTCCCCCTTTCCTATGTAAAAAGCCACTAACTCAATCTAACATCCAGTTGAGAATCAGCCAGCGTCAGCAATATCGTCTTCTATCATAATGCCAAGAGACGAAACAACCACAAACCAAATTTGTCCAATAACCTAGAAATCGTTTCTCCTTGTGAATTTTACTCCAGCAAAACGCCGTCATTCAGTTTGAATACTACTAAAAACACGTTCGCTGCCGTATAAATGTTTCACCTTGCTAATGTATCATAACAAATTGGAACGGAGCTTCCTAATCGATGAATGATATTTCATTTGTGGCGGTATCGTACAAAATTTTTTTTTTAATGGTTTGAATACATGTTGTCTTTCACCTTATCTAATACACTTATGTATAAAGCTTTGAAACAAATTCACGTAGCTAGCTTACCCAGCCAAGCTTACTTACACATGCAATTAATCCCAACGCTGAATTCTGTCACAATTCGAACCATATTTATACAAACTTATGTTTTTACAACAGAATCTCTTAATCAATTGTATAGAAATACGACGATCATCCTTCTGTGAGGTGACAAAGTGATGTATCTATAATCCGTCACCTCACAGTATGCCATCGTATTTCTAATAAATGAACAACACTACTTTTTGTCCTCCTCATACAATTAAATCAAACACAATTCAATTAACGGCTAGTCCCCGATCACTGTGCGATCCCAATTCAATTATTCGGAACCGATCCAATTATACCATTAAGAGTACCAACAATATTTTGACACTCCTCTGCTGCGTACCATATCGAGGTGAAGATTATGTAACCTATTCCTCAGTGTGGCGAGTTCCATTCCGGCTTAAATTAAGATCACCAAGTTCAAACCGCTGATGCAAAGCGATCATAGCCACCACGATCATCTCATTAACCCCCTCGAGCGACACAAGCCCTATCTCTACGTTAGGCATTTCTGTCGCGCCACTTCTCCGTCAAGCACCATGACACCGAGGACAGGTAAACAAATATGCCAATCTATGGTGTGCGCAACATTACGGTAATTTTTCAGCTGATGAATTCAATGCACACAAGCAGCAGTGGCCTGGCTCTCAACGACCGCGATGAAAACAAAAGTAACTATCACTTTCGTTGGGCGATGTAATCGAGAAGCTTTTCGCTGCCACATGGTAGTGTCATGGGGTTCGTCGCTTGCAAAAGCTGAAGTCACTTGTTTTCATGAGACTAAAGGGGGGAAATATGGGCATAAATGCACGATAAGTAGCAGATTCAAAAACTGATTTGATAAAAAAAAACAACGCAAAATGAAAACATCTCGAGTGGGAAAAGCGAATCAGTCAATGGAGAGTTCAATTGCGTGCGAGTGGAGCACGCCAGCGACGAACGTTCATGCTGGTGATTTATGCCTGATGGAAATGGTATGCTTTTGCGGCAGTAGTGCTTCACTCTAGCCGTGAACCTGATCTTGTGCGTTGTTGTGCAGTCAACAGCAACGGAAGCTTTTGTGTGAGAAGTTCCGCGCGCTATACTTATTTATGAAGCAAATTTCCCACGTAAGGTGTTTGTCAAATTTCTTGGTTCAACACTTGCCTGGCTGTTTTTATTTAAGAAGCGATAGTTGTATTTGCATAGAAGTAAGTGCAAAAATGTTTTTTTTTTAAATTCAAATGTGAGTTGAGGTGTCACACGATAGGATTTGATCCAAATTTGTAATTATGGTATTATTTCCAAAGGCATTATTTCCGAATTTCTTTTCGAAATCAGTGGATCTTCAGAATCGATCCATTCAATAACACTGACTTAAGCTTTCAAAAGCGACGAGCAGGTTTGTATGATGCCCAGCTTGTCTTCTAATCGAAAGTAGTGTTTTATAGTAGTTTGATTTACCCGCAAATGCATGAACGTTAAATACATTGTCCTAGCCCTTCAATGTTGGGACAAACTCAACACACTAATGGTTACTTGCATGGCAGTCAAATCAATATTATAATGTTTCATAACATCCGATTGTGATTTAGGAAAGAGACATAGCGTTGTATGTATATTGCTTTGTATGCAACAAAAATAAATTCAATTATGTCACATGTTGCATCTATCGAAAAGAGACAATCTCGTGTACTTTTCACGTATGGACGTAAGTCGCAAAATGTAAACACAAACGCATTGTTTATGGTGTGTTATTTCAAAATCTTGTAAATATGCCAATATTTGATGAACTTGTAGATAGATTATTCTTGAAAGTTTTATCTAATTTATACAAAACGGCGTAACATAGCTTTTGCACTTTTTAGGAATAATGTAGATACGTCGCTTGCGTTGGAAAGCAACTTGTGAAACATATGAATTCCCCCAAATGACGCGTTAGTAAACGGCTTTTTGGCGAAAGGTTTTTGCAGAAAAAAATAATACGTCATTTTGACAAGTTCAACGTATCTGTGTGAAATATGAAAACTTGGCGTAACATTTCGAACACGTAGATATTGCTGAACCACCGAATGACGATGAAACACGATTCAACTTTGTATGGGCGTACTTGGATTCAAATAAAACAATCGATTTAAACGTTCATTTCAATGTGCAGTGGGGAAGCGACCCCTGGCGTATTGGTTAACCTCCATACCTCTCACGCCCAAGTCAAATTTATTCGAATCTCACCCTGAGAAGTTGGCTTAGGGGTCGTGCCCAAAGTGGTGTTTGACTGACTACGATTTTGAGATGAACCAGCCCGAGGCTGAAAATCTCGATAATCAAGACACACACACACAAACAATGCAGCGTTTGGAAATAATCATGATACAAATGCCATATATTGAGCAGAAGTATTTCCTCCTGATTATATTGGTCATTTATAGTGAGTTTAACTTAAGTAATTACATTTCTGCCACATACACCTTCAAACGTTGGGACTTGATCGATAGACTGAAATCGATCGAAAAATTAAGTTTTATAGCGCACAGAATAAACAATCACGGTATTAAAAAAAATTGTATGACGTAGCACTTTCTGAGCGCTTGTGTAGCGCGGTGATATTAGTGTCATGAGTGAATTTTCTTCAATTCACTAATATTATTGTTGCTACTGGGCCAGACTTTAAATTTACGTCATTATCGTAGAATGGCGTATCATTTTGACGCATGTCATATATCATACTGGCTTATCAAAATGACATATTTTTTTATTGCAGACAGTTGTAAAAAGCATTTTTCTGAATGAAACTTGAATTTCCACTCCTAGTATAATTTTTAAGCCCTGTGATGTAATATCTTTTACCAATGAGCTCAGAGGAATTCAATTGAAATAAACATTAAGGGTTCTCAAATAGAAAAAAAACAATCGTTATTTTCTCATTTTCGTCCAAATCATACTTACACAGAAAAACAATATAAATTCCCTTTATGTGCATTTGAAACGCAGAAAATTCAATGTTTCTTTTTATCTGTGTGCGTCAATTTTAAACGTTTTCGAGCAATGTTTGTTTTTGTTCCTCTTTCTTTTTCTATTTTTATTCCATTTTCTATTCTAACGCTAACACAACCAGTAGTAAAAAGCATCCCACATTTGTGGGATATCTGTAATATGGCAAAAATATATGACTTCTTTCAGAAAGAAAAAGGTATTTTCACCTTGTGTCCTTGCTCATAGAGCCTAGGCTTAGCGCCATTGTTCGTTGTCTGACATTAGTATAGCAAAAACTGGATGAATGTTCTTCCTTGTATCCTGGATAAATTCTAGAATTAATCTTCGGAAACGAGAAAATTTATGGATTGACCCCGCACTGTATATAAAATCAAATATAGGTGTGATTAAATTTATTTTATAACAATCTAGATGTCTAAGTTTTGGTTGGATAGTTCATTATCGCTTCTTTCGACAAAAGTTTAACATCGAATGAAACGCCGTTATTTTACATTTATTGTTGGAAAGTTTGTCTCAAGAGAGGACAGTATGGATTTTTTATACTAACTTGGTATAATTAGTAGATATGCGTCTAAGTGCTCGGTTGCAGATAAAGAACAAAATGCACTACGAGATTTAATCAGTCATCATCACAATTTGTACCACACACATTTCAAAATAGATCTTAAGCCGAAGCATAATAGGGTATGTGTCCCTTGACTCAGCCTATTATGCAACCAGCGATCACATTTTTTATTATAACCTCAAATAGTTTTTAAGCTGTAAGCGAGATTCAACTAGTTATACACTTGCAAAGATAAGTTTGATAAGACACTGGTAGTATTTATCACGAAAAGTTACAAAACTATTTTTATAAAGTCAGAAACTTTCAAGTGATACGACGAATGTCGGTCCATAAGCACCAAATTGGGTCTATTCGTGGATGCAACATTGTCCCATTCGATGGATCATTAAATGCAGTCTTTGTACGGTTTTTTTTCTAATTTTATGAATTACGGCATTGTAAGCTGTACTCGATTTACATACTGCAACATTCCACAAAACAAACTATAGTAAAACTGCATTGAAACACTTAAGCGGTGTTCATATATAGTTTATCAGCCAGTCAATAATGAAAACATTACATTTACCATAGAATAAATTTTTGTTCTTCGATTTGTGTTTAGATGAGCCACTTGAACATAAAAACCACAAATCTTACACATTTCTTTACTACGTTATTGATAACAGGCCATAATTGAGAACATACAAAAAAAAATATGTCCAATAACATTGGGTCTACGATTTTCTTCTTGTAAAATCATTGTTATTTTAGCTATTTGAACACTTGGTTTGTAACGTAACTATTTTCTGCACATTCAGACTGCATTACTTGCATTATCGATTCAATTAAGCCAAATTTAGATCACTAGAAGATCGTGATCATCTGTTCAGCATAACCAGTGAAATCATGATGCCCCAAATGTTCAAAAAATCGAAAATTACGTGGAAGTGAACAACTACAAGTTGATTAATATTGTCTCAATTGCTTCGAAGTACATCAGCCATCACAATAGCAACATGATTTTGTCGATTATCGCTAAATTAATGACACATTTGGTACATAGGCCGAATGAAGGAGCTAGGCTAACATTACATCCCCTTAACCTATTTTGGTTCATTATCCAAATATCAATCGATCACCTGAGAAATAAATGATGTGTTTTAAAAACGACGCAACAAATTACAATGGAATGCTTATTCAACCACTAAATATTGATTCAGGGTTTGAAATTATATGTTTAACTGCAATTGTGTTAAACGGAACCAATTTAAGATAGGGTATTTTATTCCTTTATTCAGCTATAAAAGCAAATACGTAAACCAAACAATGGATTTAGCAAAACAAGCATTCAAAGACTTGCCAATGTTCGTAGTTAACCTTTCTTGTGTATTGGGGTCGTTTTGGAGGCCATTTACACCGATTGTGAACAAAACTTTGGAGTACATTTTCTCACTAACGAAGTTTGCTCACGCTTATCCAGATCCTCAATAGTGAAACTTTCCGCTTCCCAACGCGAAGGTTTCATTCGGTTGCCTGAAAATTGTATCCAAAGGAATGTTTACAAAAGCTGCTCTGACATTTTCACTAGAGATGGTTAGCTTTCGAGTTTTCAGACCGGATTTGACAATTATTACGATTAATACAATTAGGGCATCATGTATGTACAAAATTCGAGAAGATCTTTGTCATCATTGGATGGCATGATTTTGTTTTTTATTTCACATGATATTTTCCACATAAGTTGGCTCTACAAGATCAAAGTTTGCTTAGGGTTGCTTTCTGAGAATAATTTGTTGAATTCGAGTTTTTGAAAAATAATACATTACGTTCATTTTTGTAAAACATGGAACTCGAACATTTCTATTTTTTTTCATGTGGTTATCAAAATAAGTATTGCAAAAATTAGGAGTAATTTTGTAAAAAAAACACAGTTCCATATTACCAGCTTTCTAAGAACTATATCACTTTTATTATAAAATGTACAAGTTTTCTTCTTTTTTTCAGTTGAATTTCATCATGAATGATGATTAAGATTTCGGATCTTCAGATGATATAATTGAGTCTGAACAAAAATATAAGGCAATCGAAAATTCTTTGGGTTATGGTGATGAATTTTTGGGTCCTAACGGAATCGGTAGAGTATCCGGATGTGGCCAAATTAATCGGCAGGTCTATGGCACGATGTTTGCAGGTATCAGTTTGCAAAACCATGAGTTTTGAACGACCGAATGTTACAAATACTTAAAGTTCCAAAATTGTCCTCTTAGAGTCCTACCAGAACCGGGTCCAGAGTTTTTGGTTGCCCAAATGTCTTGGTTTGATGTTCTTGAATATCAGTATTCAAAACCATTAATTTTGAGCCGTCGAACGGTAAAAATACTCGAGGCTCCAAAATTGTCCTCTTTGTATATACACTTGAGTGGCATTGTTGCCGCCTTTTTTTTCGAAATCTTACTAAAGAAAGGCATTAGAGTTAAAACAAACAGAAGCTGTTCCATGTTTCCATTTAAAAATTTGTTCTTAACGAGATATTACATTAGATCAAACTAAATGTATTTTTTAAATCTTTCACAAAATTCGTCTGAGATCTCACTAGTATTAGCATTAGAAATTGAGCTACAACAAACAGAGTTTGTTTCAAGTTTCCATGTAAAACTTTATTCTTAACGAGATAATGCATCAGACCGAACTCCGACAATTTTGCTTTTTTTTTTATTTTCACAAAATTTCGTCCAACATCTCTCTAATTTGCGGCTTAACATTAATAAGCTATATTTTTAAATTTCGAACCACACTACACTACTCCGACAAAATTATCTTATTTATTTGACTACAATTTCGTTCGTAATCTCGTTAAAGAGCATTACCATGTGAGTTAGGTTTCCACTTAAAATTTTATTCTTATCGGGATTTTGCATCCTATCGAACTCCGACATTTTTGTTTTTAATTTTCAAAAAAAAATCGTTTCGGATCTCACTCATTCACTGCTGTGCTTTAGTAAGCAATATTTTTGTTTAAAAAAATGTTTTGATAGCCAAAAAAGACAACTGAGTATATTTGAGTCACACAAGACTATTCATGCATTTTTTAAATATAGTTTAATGAAATTTCAGTTCCAGAAATCTGCGCTCAAGAGCATTGGCATTTGAATTACAAAAAAAAGCTGCTTCCAGTTTTCCATTTTTTTTTCGGGATTTTGCATCAGACCGAATTCCGACAGTGAATTATTCAATTCAATCTTTACAAAATGTCGTCTCAAATCTCAATATTTGCTGCTACCTCAAATGAGCAAAAAAAATTATCTACACCTAAACTAGTCCGACAAAGTTCTTTTATCTATTTCACGATTATTTTAGTTATACTTTTGAGTCTGGTCTAGTCTAGTCCGACAAAGTTCTTTTATCTTTCTTACCATTATTTAGATATTTGTTGGAGTTTTAACTACTTTTACTACTTAGATTTCATGCGTAATCTTGCTAAAGAACAATAGCATTTGAATTACAACAAACAGAAGCTGTTCCAGGTTTCCACTTAAAATGTTATGCTTGCACATAATTTCGTCTCAAATCTCATTTATTTGCTGCCAACTTAAATGAGCCAAACAAAAAAGTTTGAATACACTAGTCCAACAAAATTCTTTTATATATTTTACCAATATTTTTTAGTTTTACTACATGACACTACTCCGACAAAATACGGCATCATATCAAACTCCGATTTTTTTTAAAAATCGTCACAAAATTTCGTCGCAAATCTCACTTGGTTGCTGCTTAACTGTTAAAATGAGCAAAAAAATAGTGTTCAGAACTCTTTAGTAGTCCGACAAAATTATTTTATTTATTTTACAATTATTTTAGCGATATTTATGTATCTTGGCGAGTGTGAGCTTTTTAGAGAAATATCTATAACAAGAAAATTAGAAGAAAGATTAGTTATTTCCATATAATTCCAATTATCTCTTTTGCTTATCTTGACACATACGCGTATTTCATCTACACCGTGCAGACTTATTCAGTGTCGCGTACTAATGTCGAGTATTAGTACACGACATTCAAGAAGTCTGCACATTGTAGACGAAATACGCGTATCTGTCAAGATATAAAGGATAGGTTATTTCAAATATTATTCTTAAAGGGATATTATATCAGATCGAACACCGACAAAATGTTATATTTTTTGTTATTTTCAAAAAAAATCGTCAGAAATTTCACTGATTTGCTGCTGAACTTTAATAAGCAATTTTTTCGAGTTTTAATAATGCCAAGAAGAGTCAAGTTTGTTTAAAAGTTTAGTTTTTATCCGAACTGTACCAAGAAGTACACTAAGGGTTTTTGCACGGTTTTTTACACGGGTTGTTTCGCGACAACAATCAGTGTCAAAGTTGGAACTATTTTCCATGATGCTTCTCAGCCGAACACAAATGTCGTTCTGGAACTCACAAAGAATTGGCCACGGATGTCCCATGAACAATGCTGGTTAAAAATTGCATTCGATAAATGTCAATCTTATTATATAGTTTCTCGTTTGTCGGAATATCTCGCAAATTGTTCTAAATTAAAAAAACATGTTAAATTTGGCTTCAACAATCAAAATATGGCACCAATTTTTTAATCGTGTTCGCAAAACCATGTGGACTTTAAGGTGTCCACAGCAGTAAAAAGAAGTAATTTGAAAAAAATAAAAATTTTTCAGTTTCAAAATTGCGCTCGTAAAAAGCGTGAGTAGTACGTCTACATCCCTAAATTCTAACTGTCCACGTTCGCGATCGTTGATTGTCGATGTTCACTTGTTTGTCGTTTAGAATCAACTTCGAGTGTAAATGGTCGAGCTACGACAAAAAAAAAATCTTTGCTTGTGTCAGAGACTTGGCTGGGACCGAGTGAGTTCCAACAAAATTTAAAGTCTCGCTAATTTTCTCTCAAACTTCAGCTGTCAAAAGCATGACGTATCAACTATCCAATTGTGATAATATTGAACGTAGTGCAACTAAACTCGGTACATCTTCCACGGTTAATTTTCTCGGTACATCTAGAGAAGCATGTTAAGCATTGTTTGATGACTGCGAATTTCTAGGAAAATACAAATGTTTGACATTCTCACACATTTGACTCAGATAGAAAAGTGTAAAACAAATTTTCGACAATTTCATTGTGGAAGCTTCTGAAATATTTGCTTCGAACATATATTTTTTTTAAATTTAGAAATAGACGGAAGTCAGTGGAAGTTCATATTAAATATCTTCCAAAGATTCAAGCATAAGTTGTTCGGTGCGGAAATTTGATATTCAGCCTACGGTAATTATTTTATTAAACTATACTACGTTACTATACGTTATACTAATTATACGAAAATGACTTCTTAAACTAGTGGTGAAAAATGCGGACAAAGGTCCTGAATTTATAAACGTAAGTAACATCAACCTAAATTGTGAACAATAGTAGAACTAATATTAGCGAATTAAAGCAGACTAGTGTTGGAACCTTGAACAAAATAGAATAAGAGAAAAAAATAATCACTCGTAGGACGAAGTAGAAACTATCGATTATGAGAAGATTCATCTATTTCGACCATTAAGTAATATAAACCGAATTAAATTTGCAGTTTAATGTGCGTGAATAAGCTTGTATAAAAATAAGTACCAGCCTTTATCAGAATTCCGAACAATGAGTATTGTATCGACATCCCTAAGATGCATAAAAATTTATTTTTTCGTAATCGAACCTAATCAATTGTATACATTCTACAGTGATCTTTTCTAAAATTATGTGACTTGATAATGACACGGATTGCCCGATATTTCAAAATCCGCCAAAATGTTTTGGAATTGCACGAAATTTGTCGGATTAAATGAAAATTCAATCAATTCAACGTAACTTTTCTGAAAAACATACCAAATGAGTGCTTAAGTCTGCACATTATGGACGAAATACGCGTATCTGTCAAGATAAGCAAAGGTAGTTGGAATTAAATGGAAAATACTAATTTTTACTTTTCTTTTCTAGTTACAGGTATTCCACTAAACAGCTCGAACCCTCTAGGATTCATATCAAATATGCTTTGAGGTTACATTTTAAATTTGTTTTATAGGACTTGAATCTACGTTGAAGATTGTTTCTTTTTTTCTTTTCTTTTTTTTTTTGTATGAGTATTGCGTCTACAGCCTAAGCTAAACTAAGAAACGATTCTATTCGTACTTCAATCTGGATCGATTGGAACTTTCTCTAGTTTGACATTAAGAATTGCCATTGGTGTATAGGATTGATATCCTACTAATTTTAAATTTCCCTTATTTTCGTTTCGATTTCGATGAGCAATGCGATTTAGTTTCAGCTCATCGAATATAAATGAAATCACAATATATAAACGATGTTTTCTAAAAGTCAGCAGAAGTTTCAATCTTCACTTTATAATTATATTTTAAGATGTTTTTAAGTGCCTCCCTCGCAATTTATTCTGCTTGGAATTTATAATTAAAAGGATTGATTATTTAACTATCGCGTGATTTAGTGTAGGATGATAAAAGGAAAATGATGTTAAAGGGCGAACACGAAATTATTACGACACATTCAACAGGACATAACTTTTTCACCATTGGGTAAAAATCAACCAAATTTTGCACACTTTCTCATTGATGTGTATTGTTTACATGCTGTCAAACTCGAAGTCGTGTTTTTCGATTCAACGAAAATGGAGGTGAATCAACGCGAGTCGAGAGAACAAATTCTTTCCAAACACCTGGAATTTCCTGACCTGTCGCACCGGCAGTTGGGAAAAATGTTGAACATTCACCATTCAACCGTCTCCAGAGTGTTGAAGCGGTTCCAGGAGCGGTTGACGTTGGACCACGGCAAAGGAGCTGGAAGAAAACCGGGACCGGAGAACAAAAAGACGGAGGGAAAGGTGAAACGGATGATTAAAGCAAATCCCAACGTCTCAAGACGTGATTTGGCTAAAAAGATCGGCATGTCGCAGAGCTACGTCCAGAATGCAAAGAAGAGAGCTCGGGTACAGAACTTCCCAAACCGCGATGAGCGGCAACAATCGACGGCTAAAACTCCGGCACGGAAGCTCTACGAGAAGATGCTGATAAAATATGGCTGCTGTGTGATGGACGAAACGTATATAAAAGCCGATTTTAAGTAAATTCCGGGGTTGGAGTTTTTCACCGGCAAGAGCAAGTTCGATGTGGACGACAAATTCAAGAAGAAGAAAATGTCGAAGTTCGCCATCAAATATCTTATTTGGCAGACCATCTGCTCTTGCGGACTGAGGAGTGAGCCTTTCGTGACAAAGGGCATAGTAAATGGCGAGATCTACAAATCTGAGTGCCTCGAGAAGCGCCTTTTGCTGTTCTTGCAGCAGCACGACGAAGCTCCGCTATTTTGGCCAGATTTAGCATCATGCCACTATTCTAAAAGTGTCCTGGAGTGGTATGAGGCCAATTCTGTCAATTTTGTTCCAAAGGACATGAATCCGCCAAACTGTCCGGAGCTGCGCCCGGTGGAGCAGTACTGGGCAATGATGAAGCGGGAACTTCGGAAGAGCAAGAAGACAGTCAAAGACGAGAAGGACATGTTAAGAAAATGGAAAAAAAAAACTGAGAAACTGGTACCGGATGACACTGTAAAGACTTTCATGGAGGGCACCAAGCGAAAATGCGTTCAATTTTACACTCAAGGCTCCATCGATTAACTTTTCTTTTGATTTTTGAAGTAAATATATGTATAAAACTACCCTTAAATTTTGGTTTGATTCTAAACATTATAAGAAAATTGGCATGACATTTTCGGTGTCGCAATAATTTCGTTATCGCCCTTTAATACTACAATCGTTATCCTAACGGCAAGCGCAACTGATCTACTTGCTATTATCTGGAAATTCGACATAGTTGAACTAAAAAAAATCAGTTGAGAACTGCATTCAATAAATCCTCAATACTTGATTGTCTATAAAACTAAAACGCTGTCCTAAGCCATGCTCCATTCCTTGGCATGAGTATTGCGTCTACATCCCTGAGCTTCAGAAACGATCGTATTCAGTCTCGATCTTTCTGGCTTTCCTGTGTATCATTTGTGTTTGACACAGAATGTAAAGGTTGAACTCCGACAAAGTTCGGTTTTAAATTTTTAAGAAACTCAGTCGAAAAGCTGCCGCCTAAAATCAAAATCCACAAAACTCAACGATATTTTTATTCAAGCAACAGACACGTTTGAATTTAACATTTGAAATTTGCTTGACACCTGAACCAACTCCGTCTCTTTTTTATGTTACAGTATTGTATTGGGATTTTCCCCTGTGCATATGAAACACGAGTTTTTATGTTCATCATAAGTTATGATGGAACTAAAAACAAGTGTTTCATATGCATGAGGGAGGGGCACTGGATGTGTATCATATCAATTGCTGATTTTAAGGAAAGTCCGATATTTTTTTCATCCGTCATGTTCTTTTCGAAATTCATGTCGTCGATATAAGTCAAGATAACGGCTGACAGCCGTTTTGGATTCCGATCCGGATGAAAATTCAATCTTGCTCGGAATCGATCCACCTACATTCACCACACATTTCAACATTCCTGCAAATCACTACCAAAGCCGTTGCACGCCCATCGAACTATTCTAATGTCCGTCCCCATTCCCATTGTCTTGTCAGCTGCTACAAAGTCATCGACCTTCCGATCGCATTAGCTGACTTACTCCGAACAAAATTGCTAGTCCAGAGGCCCAACTCCTCTCTCTCCTAGCCCCGGCGATTAATTTACGCTTCAATTGATCCGATTCGACACTCCGCTTGGTGTAGAATGAAGTCCAACAGCACAGCGGTTCATTGTTTGGACGCCCCCCACCCCGAATGCTTCGAATCAGAAGCCATTTTTGATTCCACTACCAACGTCATTTGAATCACTAAGTAGCACCTGTTGATAAAAACAATCGGCGGCACTCGCCAAAACCGTCCGGATTCCGGAGAGCGGCGGGCGCGCACAGTTCGTTGAACAGATTGAATGGAAATTGTGCGAGAATGAGCGCGAGTTATGCACCTACTACAACTCTTTGTAGGGCCCCGGTCGGTCGGTTGTCCAGAATCCAGTTTAATGAATCGCCTGATTTGCATGTAATGATAATTCAACGGATTCGATCCGGTTCGCGGTTCTACTAGAGCAGAGTAATAAGTTCATTCATTCTCAAATTAACCCGCTGCGAATACCGAACGAACGAACGAACGAACGTGAAGTGATGAACGATGGGAAGAGGCAGCGAAAAGTACATTAACATTTTAATGAGCGCTACCGCGCTGAATCCGAGCAGGCCTGGTGGACCATTTCTGGTCAGCCCCGACGATGCGATGCTTCCAGAGAACCGTCCGTCCATCACAGTAGGCACGCAGCGGGCCCGAGAGAGCATCAATTAGCATTCGCTTTGTCCGGCAAGTATGGTAATCCGTCAAAATTTCGTCATATCCCCTCAGCTGCTAGCACTGTTACAAGCGGCCAACGGTTGGACTTTTTTTTTATTTTCGAGTATTCATGCATGTGTCGACACCTGATTAGAATATGAATTGGCGACGGTGGTGTCACGCCTTCCGGGCTGATTCCGTTCTGTGGTTGGGTGAAAATCTGAGACAAAGTAGGCTTCCTAAATGATGAAAATTCGTCGGGATGTTTATTTTTCCCCGATTTTCCAACGTTCTTGATGCGGCGGCGGTGAATCCCGTGCGATTCGTGATGTTGATTGCCTAAGGGGGCAAAAACAAAATTAGCAATTCAATCCGGGTTGTAGCACAGTGGGTACGTCAGGGTGGCCAACAAACTTGATATAAAAATTCCGCATTTTTCCCGAATTTTTCCGCAATTTTGCCTGATTTTCCCGACTGTTAAGATGAGTTAATATAAATTACTCGTAGCTAAATCTCTGAGCTCCCAAACTTTTTCCAGTTTGACTTACTAGCTTTTTGTGCGACAGGATGAGCCATTTTTCAACAAATGTTGTCAAATTTGGTAGCTCGTTCTTGGTTCTAGCCAAAATTTGTCCAAACTATTTCTCTTCTCTGGAATCCGGCAAACAACGTCAGACGGCATTGAGCACAGCTGCCCAAATTCTTCTTTCAGCATGTGTTAACACCCTTACAAACGTAATTCGCCAAACTTCAAACACATTCGCCACCATAATGAAAGATAAGTTCATTTCTGGCCTCACCTGTTACAGCCGTGTAGCCAGCTTCTAAGGGCATCTTCAACGGTGGTTCACATCGTGGTTTGGATTTATTTGTTTAGACCAAACGCAAAAACATCGCTGCATCGCTGGTGTTAGTAAATTTTGTTTTACACTGGATCTATTTTGCATCATTTCAGAACTTATATAAGCTTCTAGTTTCTTAACTCTTTAAAATTTAATTTTATGAACTTCAGAATATCTATGAAGATTGGGTGGAAATATCTATAATGAACATGCCAGAAGTTGATTAAACTTCTCGCCAGTTGAATACAATAATGGGAAGTTTTCAGGTAATCATGAAGTTTGCTCGCTGTTTTTCGAGAAGAGAAATGGTGGAACTTTAGAGAACTTCATTGAATTGCCGAAAGATTATTAACGTTTCTGGAAACTTGGATGAACTTCCAAAAAGTTTGCTGATCATCCATGGAATAGGAACAACTTTCTGGAAATGACGGGAACTTAGAAAATCAGATTTCGCTTACCAGAAATTGTTTTAACTTCCAGCAGGTACATAATCTGTGATAAAAAGCAGAACATCACACATATTTAAATAACTTACGAAAGAAAAAAAAATCTTGGAAGCCGTGGAATTTCTGTGGAATAGTAAGCATTACCGGAAAGTTGTTAAACCGTACAAGAACTTTTTATGATCTCCAATATTGTGAAACGGTATAAATTCTATGAAATTGATTAAAAAGTAGTTGGTTTCTTTATTCTCGTTTTGGTTGGGTTCGAAAAATTATCGAGTAGTAAGAAGTTTAAGTTCTTCTTAACACTGAAATACCCTGAACTCTTTGGGATGTTTCGGAACGATTGGAAAAATCTCGATCACCTGGAAAGATCCCTGATGTTCTAGAAAGCTCCCCAAACTAATGGAAAAATCCTTTGAATGTTTCCTTAGCTGTTCAGAATGCTCAAAAATCCAGTTTCCTGTTTATCTGGGACGTTTTCTGAAATTCTGGAAAGTTCCCCGATCTTAGGGAAGTTTTCTGAAATTCTTGGATGATCGCAGGACTACTGAGAAATTTCATAAATTGCTGAATCCTATTGCTGAATGGATAGTTACCTGAACTTCTGTGAAAAACCCTTGCTTTTGGAAATTTCCCTGAACCTGTGATCCTTGAATTTGTGGACAATTCCTGAATTTCTAGGAAACAATCTGAATTTCAGGAAAGTTGTCTGAACTTCTAGGAAGAACCCTTAATTTCTGGAAAGTTCCTTCATTTTATGGTATGTTCCATGGTAAACAGTTTGCGAAAAATCCTCGGTCTCTGAAAAAAAAACTTCTGATCTCTGGATATTGTAAGATTGACAAGATTATAGGTGTTGGTGGGTTTAACAACAAGAAATACAACACCGGTGCGGGGAACGCAAAGTTGGTTTGTTATCGGTGGCTCTTTTTAAGTTGGCTGATGCAAATCAACTATAAAGATGTTAAAATAGACCACCGCTGAAGATGCTCTAAGCTATACGTTTTGAGCAGGCTGAACAATGAGATCGGTGGACCGAGTAAATGACAAAAACGCTACTCAAATCATTTATAAAAAGGGGTGAGTATGGTTTCTTCCACATGACAAAAATTCCCGATGACTTTTGAAATTCCCGCCTTTTTCCCGCATATTTCCCGATGATTTTGGATTCCCGCATTTTTCCCGCATTTCCCGATTTTCCCGAGTCTGTGGCCACCCTGGGGTACGTGGATCACGTGGGGCTGCAGTTTAATCCAATGGATAACCGAAGTAATGTGAGGAGCGATCCTTTGAATGACTAAATACCTCACCAAAAAGGACGCAGAACTGGTCAGCCTCAAAGCAATTAGTAGTGAATTTCCAACGCCCCGTTATTGCACATCATAGGTATGATTAATGTTGAAGGGATTCTAATCGGCGATCAATCCCAGATTGCGAAAAGCTCAATTCAAATTTTGACGGTTATTCCCGAAAGCTTTGACGGCAAGAGATGATCCAAATGAAACAATTATCTATGAGAGTTCAAACATTTTTGAAAATCAGTGTTTCTCGAATCTAGCTGCAGTATTTTTGATAACATGAAAGGCACGCAAGACATGCAAATCATTCGACTTCGGTTGACCCGGTAATTAAAAAACTAGAAGGGACAGCCCAATGGGGTTGTACGCAAAGTTGACGTAGGACTACGAAGCAATGTGCAATCTAGATCGCTTGATTGTTTAAAGAGTGCCCGAAATTGGTTTCCTTCCATATCTAATTCCCATAGACCTTTATTGATATAGCCTGTCTTGGTATTTACATTCATACCTCTTGCATTCACTGCAAATAATATGTATGGCAATATGATATCAAGATACTCTATATCACGTAATATTTCTTGTGGTGCGAATGAGTTATTGGTCATTTGGGAAACTTTTACCCAAGAGGCTGGTTTCGTTCACCCCCAATTGCATACGGTTTCTACTAGGCCTGTGTACAACACTGCTAATGTCGAAAACATTACGGCATCGGCACACGAAAGATATTTTTCGCAAACACCCCACAACCAAGCCCCCAGCCCTCCTAAAGACATGTCAACTCTCTTTCCAGATGATTTGATGGCCCTGAACCGAAAAAACTTTTCAGAGCGCGAGCGAAAAAACACGACCGAATGTGTCGCTTGTTCAAACTGGGAGAAGCAAAATGTCAACGTGTACCTCTTTTATAACCTTCGCGGCTGGTTGGGAGACGTTCGTTACTTAAATATGAAGTCTGCGCTAGGGAAGAACTGTGCATTTGGTAAATTTACTCTAAAAAATCGGCATTATAAGACATCACCTTGTTTTTACGTTAATTTCAATACTTGAATGTTAAAAGCAGTAGATTTAGACATAGAATCGAAGCGTAGAAAATGTTCCGATTGATTGATGCAAATGTTGGAAATCAATCGAGGAATGACTTAGTTATTGACGTTCAAAACCCAAGCATATTTCGTGACGCTCCAAATTTTTGTACTCGCAACGTGTACCCCTGTATAAAAAACAAAGACGTAGTCCTACGTCAAAAAAATTATACTTCTTTGGAAAACTAGGAAAATGTAAAATAATTTCCCTTGATCAATTTTAAAAAAATGAAATAGGATCAACTGGAACACCTTTTCAAACTATCCCCAGTAAACGCGAGTCAATTCCTTCAAAATCCACTAGAAAAAGAAGCTTATTCTTTGACAGAATGTACACAGATAAAAAGAAACATTGAATTTTCTGCGTTATCTAATGCACATAAAGGGAATGCTAGATTTGGCAGAACATTATAGGATATTTCATGTAAATGTAATCCAGATAACGCCTGAATCTAGCCTCCTGTATGAAAGATTGCAAAGATTTGTTGTATGCAAATATTGTTTACGCCTCCTTTGGCTTTGAATCAAACGAGGGGAAATCTTACGCGCTTGTTAAAATTAATTTTCTTTTTCTGTGTAGGCATATTTGGTCTTCGACTCACAGATTCTTCAGTGTCGAGTGCCCTTTGTTATGTTTTCACAAAACCAACTTAAAAAGCGGCAAATTTATATCATTTTGGCTTTGATTGAGAATGTTATTTCTCTTTCTTTTTTAAACTATTATGAATATTCGTCCCTCTGGGGCTATTCTCTTTAATCTTCTGTCTATTCGAGTTTATTCAGTCGCTTTTCAATTTGTCCGAATTTATTTTTCGGATGCGATATTTTTTCCCTCTCGAAATCGTCAACTTTTACAATTTATGTTTTGTGCTTTTTGCTTCGTAGTTTTTCTATGTTTGTATGTTCAAATTTGTTTTAATATATCAGTTTTGATTATCAAATGGGTTTCTTTTATCATACTTTGTCTCTTCAATTTATTTATTCATTCGACATTTTTTTTTCCTTTTGACCTGTTGTGATCTTTCTTTTTACCTCTGGGTTATTTGATTCTCAGTCTTCTCTTCTCTTCCGCTTCCCCTTGTTAGATATTTTGTCCATTCTATGTTCTACTCATTTTGAGCCTTTACCCATTTGATTCAATCAACAATTCTAATGTAAGTTAATAATTTCTAATTTTTGTTACTGTGAATTTAGTTTAAACTTTCTATCCCGTTTTTTAATTCAAACCCTGTGCTGTGTACTGTTTTTTTTCTTTCTTTCGAGAGAAACAGGATTGTTTTCCTATAGAATACACACTTAAAAATAACTTATTTTACACGTGACGTAATTTAAATTTGATTTACATCGAGCAACGTTTTTATCAAGATTTCATGTAAAATTAAGTACCCGAAAAACAGAAATACAGGAACCGGAAAAAGATTTGATTGAATTGACGTTCTCCTCACTTTCAACTGATTTCTGTGATTTCGCATGTGTCGGTTTCTGGGCACCGAAATTAGTATGCCTTTTTGGAAGTGTGAGCCCTGGTCGAGGAATATAAGTGGATATTATTTATTTAATTCCTGGTGCGTTAAATTCTATCATGTTGATCTCAAGTTCTATGCCTTTCTTGTCGGCAGTTTTCAGAGCTTCGTGAGTATTCGTTTTTGAAAACAGGAATTTCATATTTTACAATCGGTTTCGTGCATAAATCAATTCTTGAACCGTTTTTCTTCTTTTTGTTTGGTTTAGTCACACACATTTCTGATGGAAACAAACAGCATCCTTGCCGTTGGTTTAAATCGGTTCTTAAATTGGATATACTAGCAAATTTGCGAGCCGCACTTTACCAACTTCGTTACAACATTTGAATAGGCACGAACATTGGACAATCTTGCGACAGCTGGCTGAGCTGGAAATATGCACAAACGAAAAGTCAAAAAAAAATTTTTTTTTGAGTTTCGCAATGAGTTTTGCAAATTTAAAGCTTAGTTGGCATGGGTTTATTGTGTAGGGTTAGGGTTCCACATTACATTGAGCAAATTTAACTAAGGAGCGATGTTGTATCAAAAATTCCCAGCAATGAAGAGAACAAAATTTGTTTCCTGGGATTTGGAACGAATTCGTAATTGGGCTCCATTCTAATTGTGGACTCAAATGGCTCACTATTCTGGGCCACTGCTTCTGTTTGGGAACCAAAACATCTCGTGCAGATCTAAAAACCAATATGCACTAAGATTTTTTTTTACACGGGGGATACGTTCCATTTTCACTATGAAGCCGCGTTGAAAAAGACCAAATATAGTTAATCAATTCTCATTCATAAACATTTTAAATTGCTTCGATTTTTTTTTATTTTAAAATTTTGAGTATTTACACCAAAAATTGTGATTTTTTTTTAAACTGCCATATGATTACTTTATGCCCAAAAAGATAAATGTGATTCGAATTAGGACGATAAGTTGTTCCGTTCTGGAGTTATCGCCGAAAACAAATAAAAAAGGTAAAAAAGACCTTATTTAGACCTTAGATAAATTTGAATTTCTGTCTGTCTGACCCTTATAGACTCGGAAACTACCGAACCGATCAGCGTGAAGATTTGTATTCAGGAATTTTTGGGGCCGGAAAAAGTTCTTATGACGGTTCGAGATCCATCCCCCCTCTGGAAAGCGGGGGGTCTCTCATACAAATGAAACACACGTTTCAGCATAACTCGAGAGCTAATCGAGCAAATGGAACCAAATTTGCCATGTGGGGGTTTTTGGAGGCGAGAAATGTTTCTACGGTGGTTTGAGACCCCTCCGTCTCTCTGGAAAGGGGGTGCTCTCATACAAATGAAACAGACATTTCAACCAAACATGAAAATTATCACGGCAACTTAAACACAAAATGTGTATTTCTCGGGTAAGCAGCATGTTCTGATAGGAGTTTGAATCCCTTCTTCATGGTGGCCACACAATCTTAATATTAAAAATTCCCGCATTTTTGCCGAATTTTTCCCGCATTTTTGCTTTATTTTCCCGACTGTTAAGATGAGTTAATATAAATTACTCGTAGCTAAATCTCTGAGCTCCCAACCTTTTTACAGTTTGATTTGCCGCCAGACACTTTCCATTTATTTAAAATACGCTTTTTTGTGCAACACGATGAACCAATTTTCTACAAATGTTGTCAAATTGGGTAGCTCCATCTTGGTTCTAGCAAAAATTTGTCCAAACCATTTTCTTTTCTCTGGAATCCGGCAAACAACGTCAGACGGAATTGAGCACAGCTGCCCAAATTCTTCTTTTACCATGTGTTAACACCCTTACAAACGCAATTCGCCACCTCTTGAAAGATAAGTTCATTTCTGGCCTCACCTGTTACAGCCGTGTAGCCAGATCTTCTAAGGGCATCTTCAACGGTGGTACAAATCGTGGTTTGGATTTATTTGTCTAGACCAAACGCAAAAACATCGCTGCATCGCTGGTGTTTGTAAATTTTGTTTCATACCGGATCTATTTTGCATCATTTCAGAACTTATATAAGCTTCTAAGTTTCTTACTGAACGCACTCTTTAAAAATTTAATTTAATGAACTTCGAAATATCTATGAATATTGGGTGGAAATATCTACAATGAACATGCCAGAAGTTGATTAAACTACTCGGCAGTTGAATAAAATAATTGGAACTTTCCAGAAAATCATGAAGTTTGCTCGCTGTCTTTCGAGAAGAGAAATGGTGGAACTTTAGAGAAGTTCATTGAATTGCCGAAAAATTATTAACGTTTCTGGAAACTTGGATGAACTTCCAAACAGTTTGCTGATCATCCATGGAATAGGAACAACTCTCTGGAAATGACGGGAACTTAGAAAATCAGATTTCGCTTCCCAGAAGTTGTTTTAACTTCTGTGATAAAAAGCAGAATATCACAAATATTTAAATAACTTAAAAGAACTTGAAAAAAAAATCTTGGAAGCCGTGGAATTTCTGTGGAATAGTTGGCATTACCGAGATGTTGTTAAACCGTACAAGAACTTTTTATGATCTCCAAGATTGTGAATAGGTGGAAATTCTATGAAATTTATTAAAAAGTAGTTGGTTTCTTCATTCTCGTTTTGGTTGGGTTCGAAAAATTATCGAGTAGTAAGAAGTTTAAGTTCTTCTTAAATCATAAATACCCTGAACTTTTGGGATGTTTTCGGAACGATTGGAAAGTTTCTCGATCACCTGGAAAGATCCCTGAAATTCTAGGAAGCTCTCAAAACTTATGGAAAAATCCTTTGAATGTTTCCTAAACTTTTCGAATGCTCAAAAAATCCAGTTTCCTGTTTATCTGGGACGTTTTCTGAAATTCTGGAAAGTTTCCCGATCTTAGGAGAAGTTTTCTGAAAAACTTGGAGGATCGCAGGACTACTGAGAAATTTCCTGAGTTGCTGAATCCCCTGAGCATCTGGGAGTTTTTTTCAAGCTTTTGGAAAGTTCCCTGAACTTCTGGGAAATTCTCTGAGTTTTTGGGACGTTCTTTGAACGTCTGAGATGTTTGCTGACCTTTTGGAAAGCTTCCTGATCTTTGGGGGAGTTCCATGATCTTTGTGAGCATTTCGTGAAGTTCTGAGAAGTTTTTTGAATTCATGAGAAACTCTGAACTTCAAGGAAGTTTCTTGGACTCCTACATGTTCGCTGAACTTCTAAGAAGTTCTGTATATGTCTAGCAAGTTTCATGAAATTCTAAGAAGTTCACTAAGCCTCTAAGAAGATCCGCAAACTGTTGAAAAGCTTCATGAATTTCTTGACTGTTCTCTGTTGGAAGTTCTCTAATTTTCTGGAAAGTTCCTTGAATTTTCTGGAAGTTCCCTGAACATCTTTAGTAGTTCTATGAACTTCTGAAAAATACCCAAAATAATCTGATAAGTTTTCTAAACTTCTGGAAGCCCCTTGAATTTCTGGATAGTTACCTGAATTTCTGTGAAGAACCCTTAACTTTTAGAACCCCGAACTCGTGGTAAGCTCCTTGAATTTGTGGACAACTCCCTGAATTTCTAGGAAACAATCTGAATTTCAGGAAAGTTGCCTGAACTTCAAGGAAGAACCCTTAATTTCTGGAAAGCTCCCCGATTTTCTGGAAAGTTCCCTAATTTTATGGTATGAACAAAAATTTCGGTCTCTGAAAAAATCAAAACTTCTGATAGGTGTTGGTGGGTTTAACAACAAGAAATACTACACCGGTGCGCGGAACGCAAAGTTGGTCTGTTTTAGCTGGTTCTTTTTAAGTTTGCTGATGCAAATCAACTATAAAGATGTTAAAATGGACCACCGCTGAAGATGCTCTAAGCGGTACGTTTTGAAAAGGCTGAACAATGAGATCGGTGGACCGAGTAAATGACAAAAACGCTACTCAAATCATTTTAAAAAGGTGTGAGTATGGTTCCTTCCATATGACAACAATTCCCGATGATTTTTGATTCCCGCATTTTTCCCGCATTTCCGATTTTCCCGAGTCTATGGCCACCCTGCTTCTTAGTCTAGAATGGGGGATGCTTGAGTTACTCTGAGTGCTACATTATGCACAAGAAGTTAAACTATGGTTATGCAAGCGTAAATTACGTTCAAACTGACGGGATACGGCTTCCTTTGAAGATCAATGGGGTAGAAAATAAAAACCTATTTTTGTTTATCAAATTATTTCAAATCGAACTTAAAGTCAATCTTATGACAAGTGTTTCCGGTTTTTTTAGTTTCATTTTTCATGTTTGGTTTTCTTTTTTTCGTACATGGTATGATTTATCACATTTTATATATGTTTTTTTTGTGTTAATTTCAAATTTTACAATTTGTTGCACATTGTTCTTTTACTTTTTCTTCAGTTGAGTTGAATATTATTTATATGTCAAACTAAAAAAATCGTTCTTTTCAACTGGAGTAAAATGTTCGTGTCTATGAATTCCATTCGTACCATTCAGTTGTCGTATTTTTGAACTTTATTTTTTTCGATTTTTGACTCTCTGACTTCTTTTAAAATTTTAGTTGCGATTGCTTTTTGTTCCTTAAGATGTTTGCACCCTTTTGTCGTTTGGATTTTTTTTTTTGTTCTGGGATCGATTTTTGTTTTGTTACTAGACATTTGTATTCGACTTTTGTTACTTTTTAAACTCGTATCCGACAGTAGATTCGATTTTTCGACCTCCCGTTTCTCAGTTCATAGTTTTCTATAGTAAAGATTTTATCGTTGGAGCTGTAAATTTCATCTAACTTTAGGACATTTAATTTTTTATTGTCATCAACTTGACCATTCGTCAGACAATTTATTAAAGTTTTCAATAGAACATCTTCCACTATATAATGCGGAAGGTAGTTGGAATTAAATTTTGACTGACCACATCCAGTCCACAGTCTTTGGAAAAGAAAAAGATGTTTTTTAATCCTTTTTGATCATCTTACCACTTTCCTGAACTGAAAATTACAATTTGTTCATTTTTTTGTGATAATCACAGCAGACAGAAAGTTGATATAGGAATTAAAAAAAACTAAATCACCAGGCAAATTAGGAACAGTTGTCTAGATCAGACATGGATTGAATGAACAGGTATGCATTTTGGAGGAGTTAAAGCAACCTGATATAGACAAATCGTTCTTTCTCACTACCTCCAATCTATTCCCAAGCAAAGCAAAAATTTCCATAAATTGTCCTTCAGATGCTTTGCTCCATTCCACAAATGCAGAAGAAAATCGAAACAACATCTGCACGAGCCACAACCTCTAATTTGAATTTCAAGATAAGCTGATCCCCTTCCCTCCCAACTCCAAATCAAACCTCTCTGCCGGGACACTGAATTTTCCAACCGCCTCTAGGGGCTTCGGCGTTTTTCGCGAAGAAATCAATTCCCCGCAGGTGCAACGTGATCGCCCAGCTTGCATTGCCATGAAACGTGATCCATCCGCCGACTGATTGCCACCAAAAACCAAAAAAAAAAAAAACGTTGCAAAAATTTGATCGCGCAGCGGAAGTTGAACAAACCCCTGAAATCAGCATTTGAAAAGGAGGACGCGTCATCGGTTCTTTTTTTTTTTTTTCGTTTTCGCAAACGATGCTGCTCCCAACTTTGATGCCTACATGCTAACGAGCAGATCGTTTGTCACCGATATGCTAGTTTAGTGTCCCGTCTGTTCTCGAACAAAACAATCTCTGTTTTGCAACTTGTGCAGTTTCAGTTGAACCGCCGATCGCGAAGCTTCCATCCGGGATGAATTTCACCGACAACGGAACCTTGCTCGAAAACGAAACGATCCGCTTCGGATGCGACAGTTCGTCCTACATCCCGGAGGGGATCGCTTCGCTTCGGTTCCAGATCCTGATCTACCTGGCGTACAGTTCGATCTTCCTGATCTCGATCGTCGGAAACATCGCCGTATTCCTGGTGGTTCATTTGCTCCCCCGAATGAACACCGTCACCAATCTGTTCATCGCGAACCTCGCCCTCGGAGATATGCTGATGGCCATATTCTGCATCCCGTTTTCGTTCGTGTCGATCTTCGTGCTACAGTATTGGCCCTTCGGTGCGATCATCTGCCGAATCGTCAACTATTCGCAAGCCATCTCGGTTCTGGTCAGTGCTTACACGATGATTGCCATCAGTGCCGATCGCTACATTGCCATCATGTGGCCTCTGAAACCCAGGGTCACCAAACGTCTGGCAAGGATCATCATCGTTTTCGTTTGGGCTGGAGCTCTTCTGACCGCCGCTCCGATCCCGGTTTTCTCAACTCTGATTCAACCGACCGAATGGTACGACCAATGCGATCTCTCCATCTGCACCGAAGTATGGCCGGACGATCAATCCGACCGCAGCTACTCCGTCACTCTGATGACTCTTCAATTCCTCGCCCCACTGATCGTACTGATCTCCACCTACGTCCAGATCGCCTGGAAGGTATGGGCCAAAAGTCCTCCGGGGGAATCGGTCAAGCAGCGCGATCGCCGGATTTTGCAATCCAAGCGTAAAATGATCAAGATGATGATCACCGTGGTGGTCGTGTTCACGGTCTGCTGGCTGCCGTTCAACATCTTCATGCTGATCCCGCTGGATCCGCACTGGAAACCGTTGCCCTACCTGTGGTTCCTGTTCCACTGGCTGGCCATGTCGCACAGTTGCTACAACCCGATCATCTACTGCTACATGAATGACAAGTTTCGTCAGGGGTTCCTCTGCTTGGTGCATGCGATCGAGCGCCGGTGCTGCTGCTGCTGTTGTTGCTGTTCTGAGCGGATTGGCGCGGTGCGGAGGAAGAGCGATGCCAGCACCAATACGGAGATGATTCACCTGTTTCCGAGCACGACCATGATGACGACCATCGGTGGAGGCGGTGGCAGTAGGGAGCTTTGCCGGATGGGGTTCAAGGGGTGCACGATGGCCAGTGGGGATCGTTTTGGGTAGTTGGACTCGAGGATTGCGATTTGGTAGTTGTGTATTTGGATAGGTGCAAATAAATGTGTTTATAACTAAGTAAGAGTAAAATTGTTTGTGTTGAAAAAGTTGTGAAAGTTTCCATTAATCTACGTTTTACATAGAATACACTAGAAGTAATAGTCAACCGAAATATGGCAGACAATTATCCATTTATACTTTATTCAAAATTGACATAAAGTTAAAATTTATCGAAGTTCTACATTTAGTCATTTCGTTAAAACTCCGACACGTGTTCTATAAACTTATGGGCGAGAAATATGACATCAAAGCTCCTGTGTATAAATCTTGATGTGTGCTACTCTAGCAGTATTCCTGTTCCAAATCAGTTGAAGTAACTTCAATGTGACTCAACTGAGTCATAATCAAGTTGCTGCAACAATTATGGCGGTTTTGTGTTACCTGTGTATTGTTTAAAGGAAATTTAATACGAATCTTTCCTTTTCAGAGTAATTCTGTAACCATAGGATGCATTGACTTATTTTTCGATCATTATTGGTCATTATTCATGTTTCAACCGATATTTATTAACAATTAGCTGAAACATAAACTGCTATGTTAGATTTAATTTAATTGATTGTCAGTTGGCCTCAAACATGTGATGGTTCAAAGTTTGTATTATGTTTCGAAATTAAGAAACTTGTTTTGTGGTTCGATAGTCTATGATTTCCGCTAAAACTCCAACAGGCCCATCTTTGTCATTAGATCAAGAGATACGTCTGTCGGAGTTCAATCCACATTGTCAATAAACCTAACCTAATTTGGTCTCGAAATTAAGAAAGCAAAAAAAAGTTGTCTTGATAAACATGGTTGCATATTGAGCTAATTTCAAGATTGGGAACCGTCTAATCTGCTCAAGAACATTTTGATAATCCGGAGAGAAAAAAGCTGTCAGAGTTAAGCGCTAAATTCTGTGATGTTAGAATTTTGTAAGTTAAAGACAAACGTTTCAAGAAATCCTTTCTGGCGTGATCGATTCATTTCAACGACTCAAAAGCCGTGTCACTGAATTTGGTAACATGAGTTTCCACGACAGCAGCTTTGAACTTCCACGGCGTTCAAGCAGCTTTGAATTATTAACGAAAGAACAAGTCACTGCAAAGAATGGGTATTTTGATCATTGAGGAACTTTGAAAGGCATCCCATCTGTAGAATCTTTCTCAAAAAAAGTTGTTCGACTTTAGTAAAAGGATAGGATAGGACAAGATAGGACCACGAATTTCTCTTGTGATGAATTTTGTCAGAGCTGACAAATGCCGATATTGTGTATGAAAAATCAAAATTCTTTTTTTAAGGAATTTCATAACTTCATAAGAAAATATCATAGTTTTTTCAAGTGTATTCATCAATCAATTCATTATACCATGTTTGTTTATCAACATTATTGAACATTATCAACATTGAATAGAAAGTTGGCATTATTCATATACCATTTTCAGATTGATGTTTAGATTGCAGCTTAAATGCATTATAAAAGAATTATAAATGCATTATAAAACATTATAAATTTGTCGGAGTTCGTTGTTTGATATTTAAAGTGTTTAAGAGTATTGTTAAAAGGGTTTCTTAAGCCGGAATCTTCTTCCTTTACGTTGGAATTACATTATGAACGGATAGAACTTCTATATATCTTAAGTAAATCTGATTTGTCGGAGTTCGATATAAGAAA
Organism: Aedes japonicus; assembly: GCA_034211315.2. Lineage (NCBI taxonomy): Eukaryota > Metazoa > Arthropoda > Insecta > Diptera > Culicidae > Aedes > Aedes japonicus. Next base: position 14,823 of record JASCZW010004683.1, on the reverse strand, counting down.
GGTTGGAATTCTCTTTACGGTTGAGGTTCTTCCGGCGAAATTATCGTTCAAAATCAAAACTATTTTGTGAGATGGGGGTATTTTCAGGAGCTTAATTATGGAAATCGCTTTTCGATATTGACATTTTTCAACCACTACAATATTTTGAGATAATTTAAAGACGGCTTCCTCATTCATTACGTCAGAATTACATAATGAGAGGCAGAATACATGAGATAAGAAGGGGCCATCCATAAACCATGTAGACTTCTCTGGGGGGCGGACGCTTCTAACCAATGACTAAGTTCCATACAAAATGGAAGAAAGTCTACAAGGGTGGGTCTGAGATTTTCACAAATGAATCTATGTGGTTTATGAACAAGCCCATAAGCAGTGCAAATTGATCGAAGTTCAAAATGAGAGTGGTTAAGATTAGTTTTTGAGGTTGGTATTATTGAGCTGTCAGAAACACATTTGTAGAGATTGTAATCCCCCTTTTAACGGCTATTTAAGAACTTTATTATGACTACTGGGATCCTATCAAGAGGATTACAATTGTCGGACTTCGATAAAAGTTCGTATACTAAGAGGTTTGAATGAATTTTTAATCCGTTTGAATTACATTTCTAGATAAAAGAGTAGTTTGACCCACTATTTGAGGTTACAATAAAAACTGAATTTCCGTGCAAAGCAAAGAATTACATAAGGGCTTGGGCCCCTTCCCCATCGTAGACTTTTCTTCATACATTTTTTTTGAAATTTCGTATGAAGCGTAGACTTTGGTCTCCCTCCAGAAAAGTCTACATAGTTTATAAATAGCAACAAATTCGCTTGATGATACGCGACAATTCTGGAAAAACCAGACACGTTATTTAAAATATGACCATGTCATGAACCCTTGAGGTAGTAGACGAATTCGTGTATCTGGGCTCATTGGTGATCGCCGATAACGACACCAGAAGAGAAATACAAAGACGCATTATGGCTGGCAATCGTGCCTTCTTTGGATTCCGAAGGACGCTAAGATCGAACAAAGTTCGCCGAACCACAAAGTTGACTATCTACAAGACATTAATTAGACCGGTAGTTCTCTACGGCCACGAAACATGGACATTGCTAGTGGAGGACCAACGCGTCCTTGGAGTCTTTGAACGGAAGGTGCTGCGTACCATCTACGGTGGAGTGCAGATGGAAGACGGAACGTGGAGGAGGCGAATGAACCACGAATTGCACCAGTTGCTGGGAGAACCGCCCATCGCTAAAATCGGTCGTCTACGATGGGCTGGGCATGTCGTAAGAATGTCGGCAGCCCTGTGAAATTGTTTCAAACGAACCGACAGGTACAAAAGAGTTTGATGGGTTCGAATCGCTATGTATAACTAGGAACTAATCAGATCCCATTTTTGAACAGTCAGAATCCCATTTTCGGAGATTCTATCGACAAAATCTTTTCATTGCTTCAAAATAATTTGTCGGAGTTCAATATATGATACTAGAAACATAATCTTCAATCCTTGCGCCAAAATTTCGTTATTGGAGTCGTGTTCTGAAGAATTTATGCAAATATTAAGCTTGTCGGAGTTCACTTGAAGATCGTTTTTCGATCTTTTAATTTTTCTTCCGGAGGAGCATTATTGTTGGAAAGTTGGAAACGCTTTTAATAATTTCATTTTTTAAACTATCATCATCTGAGTTTGTGAGATTCTTCTGGCGAAATCAGACTAACATTGAGATGCGGGATTGTCTTAGGAAGAACTAAGTAGAAAGTAGAGAAATTTGTCGGAGTTCAAAATAAGAGTGTCTGAGGTTTTACTACAAACCGAATCCCCGCATACATAGCGAAAGACTTACGTTATGAATCGTGGGATTCACTTAACTAGTTCAACGTTGTTGGGGTTCCGAATCGCTATGTAAGACTAGAAACCAATCAGAATTCCATTTTTGAACAGTCAGAATCTCATTTTGGGAGATTCTATCGACAGAATTCTTTTTCATTGCGTCATAATAATTTGTCAGAGTTCAATATACGATACTAGACACGTAATCCTCATTCGTTGTGCCACCGTTTCGTCATGAGAATCGTGTTCTGAAGAATGTATGTAAATATTAAACCTGTCGGACGTCAATAGAAGATCATTTTTTGATATTTGATTTTTTCTTACGGCGGAGCATTATTAAGACTGATTCTTAAGATGTTCCGCTCTTGTATTGAAATAACTTAATGAAAAGTGGAAACATTTTAATTTTAATAAATAAGTTTTGTCGGAGTTTGGAATAAGAAAACTTAGAAACTATCTTCATGTGGGTTTGTGAGATTTTCTTTCTTTTTCTTTTCGAAATCAGAATAACACTGAGATGCGGGATTGTCTAAGGAGCTTAAGTAGAATTCGGTTGAAAGTAAAAAAAATTGTCGGAGTACAAAATAAGAGTGGTTGAGACCGATTTGAGATATTGGTATTTTCCAACCGGTAAAACATTTTTAGATTATTTAACAGACTGATCCCTTATTCACTATGTCAGAGTTCCGTTATGAGAGCAGTTTAAATTGGTCAAAAATAAGAGTAGTTGCTTGGATTACTTAAAATAGAATTTTTGAACTGTCAAATTCACATTTGGAGAATTTCACTAGACAGCACCCTCATACTATGTTTCCTTTTTCATTGCAACAGTAATATATTATGAGGCGGGATCTTCTTAAAATGATCAAATTTGTCGGACTTCAAGAAGTTAAGAAAAAATAAGTTATAAAACGTAGGATTTTCTGGTACAACCAAAGTTCATTTGAAAATTGAATCACATTTTGGTAGATTTAACAGACAGAACCCTCATTCGTTGCGTTAGAATTAATCTCAGAAAAAATCTTCAGAAAGAAATAGTTCAAATTGGTCGGAATTTAAATTGAAAGTAGTTCGAATCACTATTTAAGTGTTGATTTCTTAGATTTTAAGATTTCACAAATCTAATTTTGAAAGATTTTACTAACGGAATTACATTATACGAAGTTAGACTTTCTAAAAAGCTCAATAAGATGAAGTTTGTCGGAGTTCCATCCAAAAACAGTAAGAATCACTATTTGAAACTTGCATTTTCAACATACAGAATAACATGTTGTGCCAGTTTAGTAGAACAACTTTGTCGGAGTTCACTATAAGACCAGTACGCATCGCAATTTGATTTTCCCAACCATCAAAATCAAATGAGACGGAAGTTCCTTTCACTGCGTAAGGATTACATCGTAAGGGGAAGGTTCTTCTCGCGAACTTTGGTGCATCAAATTTAGAGGAGCTTAATTTAAGAAAGCTTAGAACCGGTATATTACTTTTGAATTTTTCAACCGACAGAATCATATTGGAGATCCCACAGACACAGAATTTTCTTTGGTGGCAGCAGAATTGTAATATATTATGCAGAATATGTAATATATTATCTTTGCCGAATTCGTCGGATTCCTATATGAGAGCTTAATTTGAGATTGCAATTTTTCAACAATCAGAATCACGTTTGGAGTTTCCAAAATGAGAAAATATTTGCGTTACGTCAGAACTACATCATGAGTGGTGTGGACTTCGGTTGATCTAAATAACCAGCTAGGCTTGCTTGAAACTAAAAAATTAACTCCTGTGAAGCTTGTCGGAGTTAGAGGGGTGGTTTTCCGACTGCCATCTTAAGAAATTTGGTATGCAACTTTCTATAAGCTAAAACATTATATGAGTGAAATCTTAAAAGAGACCACTCAAAAAAAGAATCTAGAAATGAGAAGAAAAATTAGTATTTTCCATTTAATTCCAACTACCTTTGCTTATCTTGACAGATACGCGTATTTGATCTACAATGTGCATACTTTAGTCGTCTTGCAGACTTTAGTCGTTGAGTTATTAGTACGAGACACTGAAGAAGTCTGCACATTGTCGACGAAATACGCGTATCTGTCAAGCAAAGGTAGTTGGAATTGAATGGAAAATACTAATTTTTCTTCTCATTTCTAGTTACAGGTATTCCACTAAACAGCTCAAACCCTCTAGGATTAAAAAAGAATCTGTCATAGCAGGTACAATCTCATTAAATGGCGAAAGGCTAGAATTTTGCCGGAGTCAACAGTTTCCAAGAAGCGTTGCGGTATTTAGTTTAATCGTAAAACTTTTTTTTTTCTAATGTATTTTGTCGGAGTTGACTGGAAGTAAGCATTGAAGAGAACACTGATGCCGAGAATTAATCAAAGCAGGTTAAAAAATAAAAATCAAGAATTTTGTCGGAGTTAAAAGCTATTGACTTGCGTTCTTTTTTGTAATAAATTATGTCGGAGTTGACAGGAAGTGTTTTAAAATAAAACTGTCGATTGAATTTCCAGTAGCAAGTTGTTTAAGTTTGTCGGAATTCAAAATAAGAGTAGTTCAAATTGCTGTCTCAAATTTGATTTCTAAACCGTCAGGGAGATCTACTGACGGAACTTCAATGAAAATTTGTCGGACAACGGTGGATTTGTTCCATAAGCTAAACAATTTCAAAGTTGCAATCAAAATGGCGGCAATTTGCATCGGAATTTTTCCGAAATTCAAGCCTGCTCTTTGTCGAATTCAACTCAATTGTGATGAGCTAGCCAGTCTTCGCACTGAACGCCTCTATAATAAGACAATCTAACTGACTGACTATTCTGAGATTGTAAAAAAATGTCCACAGGGTTTCGTCGGAGTTTAATGTGTAAACACAGCAATAATCTTTCAACCTAAGGTTCTCGTCGCCTATTAACATCCGCAGCTCAGGAAGTCGTAAAACCGAATGACCATCAGTGATCTATCATCGCTCTACATGGCGACCCTCAATAATGGATAATTCTCACTGGGACAACTTCCACATCCCCAGCCCCCCACTTCCAACACCAGCAGCAGTTGAGCAGCCCCTCGAGTGAAAGTTCAATAACCTGTGCTCCTCACTCATCATCTCGCGCATCATCGCCGCCGGTGGTCATTTCCATTCTTGCATGCGTCCGCTCACGCTGGTGCCGATGAAGATGATGATGTGATCTTGGCTGACGATGATCGCTCTAGTTCTTCCCCCTTTCACCGAATTAAAGCCCCTCCCTTCCTTCCACCCAACTCTAATTTAATTCTCATTTCCTTTCTCCGCCATTTTGCTCGCCGCAAGAAGTCCGACTCATCATCCGAGCAGCGCAGCAGCAGTTCTTCCAAGTCCAAGATCACCCTCCCAACCACCAGAAGCGCAGCAAAACAACCAACTGCGACGCAGCAGCGGCACTAGGCGGCCCATGGCCACGGCACTGAGTGTCATGATCAAAGTCACGGTGAAATGGTGTCTCTCCTCTAGCCGTGCAAGCCAAAGCAAGCGAGCAAACAAACCAAGACCCAGACACGAAAAAATGCCAACCCAAAACCTCGATCTAAGCAGGCGACGACGACGACGACGAGCAAGAGCAAGCACAGCAAAGAGTGTTTAGAGATCTTGGCGGCCCTCCGAAGGGAGGCAGGAGGAGTTATGTTCGACAGAAAAGAAAAATAAGTATAATGAAGGTGAAGAACGCCGAGTCAGCTTCTTTTTTGCTGTCTTCACTTGGACGTGGGACACCAACACATGCGAGTGTGGCTGCTGCTGCTGCCGCTAACTGTACTTCTGCTCCGGCCGAGTGACGCGAATAGCACTGTGAACGGGGCGCGCTTGCCGTTGTCTGTGTAACCCGTTGTCGTTGTCGTCGCTCGCTAGTTGGATTAACTAACATCAGCGCGCGATTACATCATTTATAGAGTTGTCTCATTTGGCTTCGCTCGCACACCAACAACACCGGGGATCGATTCCCGTTTCCGAAGCGGATTGGATGGATTGCTGGAAGATCACTTGCGAACCGCGCGCGGCTCGGTTCCGTAATAAAATTGTAAAATTTACAGCGAAAGCTAAGCGATGCCAGGCGGTGAGGGTTGGGGGATGGTGTAATCGATGTTCATTACTGATGATTAGTTTTAGAGGTTAGGGTCTGTTTTCTTCGGGACTCGCAAGTCGGCGCTGGACGATGAGGCTTCCGGTGTTGATTGATTTACGGACACTTACGAACAGTTGGTCCGTTAGACGTCTGACCTGGGATTGGATTGGTCGGTTTTAATTGAATGGTGGGTTTTGGCACCTTGTTGGCGCGATCTTTCGCGATAAATTACGACTCGAACGGGGGGTTGTTGGATGGAACAGCTTCGAATGCTAATTTATGGGTTAATATAATCTAATGACTGTTGAAGTCCTCGTGCAAACTGGTCTTGGAGTACGGAACTTGTTGCAGTGCACGCGATGATTCGCTTGTAACATTTCAATAACTCCTTGAACACGTTCATAACCCTCACTTTTGGCACATGTGGGATGTGATGTTTTACCTGAAAGAAGAAGAAAGGGGAAAACAGTTAGTCGATGTTGCCGTTTGAAGTTTAGTTAGAGAGGACTGTTACATAAACGAAGTTTATTGAACCGTTCAATTCTGTGCAAACGAAATAATGAACAAAACAAGGGGGAATCAACAACAAGAGAACTGACAGCTCACACAGGACGTTTGGTACCATCACTCTAGCGTCGATAATTTCAGGTCTCTATGGCAACCACGTCAAACTTGTTTACATTCCGAAATAATTCTTCCGAAAACAGTCCACAATTCCGCGTTGATCACTCTAGCAAAGAATCGAAAATGGTAAGCAAAAAATCACATTTCAAATGCATTTCCCTCTCTCAGAATCCATCATTTTAGGCAACACCAACCGGCCTCGCCTTCATCGGTGAATGGTTCAGGAAGGAAACGGAAACGGTGCAGCAGCTGTTCATCATCTTCTATCCCCAGCAGAAGTCAATCGAGATGTACGACAGCAAAACAAGGAAGGTTTTCCTGCAGAAGACGAAAATTGAGGATCTCACCGAAAGGGACTTCTTCATTGGAGCGAAAATCCTGATCTTCGGTAAACAAATCACAATCACTGACTACGGCGATTCCAGCACCAGGCTCAAATATGGAAATGATCAACGGTAACTAACCGACCCAACTGGAAACATCCAACTTTTCATTCCCATCATTTTCAGCACCTTCGTGATGGTGTTCGCGGAATCCTTTCCCCACATAGGGGAAATTCTGCAGGCAATCACCAAGAACGACCTCACCGTCCGCCAGTTGAAGATGCTGAAAATCGACGATAACTATTCGTGGGTTCTGAAAAACTTCCGCTCCGAACAGTCCGAGTTGTGTCACTTCGTGGACAACATTCCGTCCCAGTCGTTTGTGGCCATGGAACTGACCGGGAGCAACTCGTACACTCGCTTCAAGCAGCTGTGCGGACCGAATCCGGGCCAGGAAGCGGACAGTCATGGTCGCACGTCTCTGAGGGCACTGTATGGGACGGGAATTTACTGTCCCAGCAGTGCGAGTGCCTCGCACCTGGAGTCCCAGTTTGTCTTCAGCCACAATGATGTGAGGCTCTGCCTGCGGTCTTCGGTTCTGCTCCAGAACAGCACACTGTGCATCATCAAACCACATGCCGTGCGGAACGGACAGACGGGGGAAATTTTGTCGCAGATTCTCCAGAAGGGGTTCATCATTTCGGCGATGAAGATGTTTCGATTCGAACGGGAGAATTGCGAGGAATTTCTGAACGTGTACAAGGGAGTTGTTCCGGAATATGAGGTAGGATGGGATGGGACTGGTATGGGTGAGACTGGATTGACCGAATTTTCCGTTTCCAGTCCATGGTGATGCAAATGATAAGTGGAGATTGCCTAGCCCTGGAGATAACGAACAAGTTTGAAAGTGGGTCGGATACGCAGCGGAGCTTTCGGGACTTTTGTGGTCCTTCCTGTCCGGTAAATTCTGTTTCCGCTAGGAAGCGTGGTCGACTGAAGAAACCACATGATACTCTCTAGGAAACGGCTCGGATGACGAGGCCGCATGCCTGAGAGGCACATTCGAATAGAACAAAATCCTGAATGCAGTCTACTGTACCGACCTGGAGGAGGACATACAGCTGGAGTTGGAATATGTTTTTAAATTTCTGCCTTGAATGGGATTAGGTCAAATTTTAGAACAAATTAAATACACTAACATACTGGTCACAGAAAGACAATAGAGAGAGCTTGTGATCGGTTTTATAAATCAATTCGGATTGTTCGGTATTTTTGGGTTGATGAAACTGGACCTCTACTGTGAAGAGTGCTATTATTGTTGGAAATTCTGACAAGATATGTAGCGCCAGTTTTAGCACTGTTATTCTTCTACTTTTAGCATTTCAAGCTTATGGCTTTCACAATTCGCCTATTGCTTGATCCCAACTTAGTGTTCTAAATGCACTTCCACAGTTATTCATTGACAGCTTTCGGTGCCATGTACGATTTTTGCAGACGTTTACTTCAAGCATCGGTTGTGAACGCTTGTAACGATACTTTGTTGCGCACGTTCTTGCTATCGTTATCTTTTCGGCGATCTATTGTTCAGTGGCGCGAGTGATCGAGTGAGCTCAGAAAAAAAAACTGTTTTTAAGTGAGCTCTGACGGTAATTATGATCATACGGTCGATACAATTATTTCCCCATATTCGCCGTATCGCCATGGCGTCGATGCTTTGTTTCGAAATATTTTGTTCCCGGACCTAGCGAGTTATCTATTGTTTGGTGGCGCGAGTGATTGTAGAGTGCATGCCCGGAAAGTTTGTCGACAGTTTTGAATATTTTTCGTGAGTGAATCCCAAATTGGAGAAAAACACCTGTGAAATTGATTCCGGTCAGCTTAAGATAGACGAGTGTTGTGTATCCTGGGATCCACGTAAATGGAAATTTTCTGCTATGATTTTCAGTTGCAAAAGTTGTATTCGAAAATCGCGAGAACGTTATAAAAAATCGGAACTAATGTATTTAGGAGTTGGAATGGTTTAATTGTGACGAACTTGACTCGCGTTATAGCTCTGACATAGTTTGACGGGCATTTTTGCATGAAAAGTACAATGTTTGGAACATTCTAGCACCCGCGGGAGTATACCGATCGGGCACCAACTAAATACCGGATTAAAAGGCAGAATTTTGCATGACATTAAAATTGTAAAAATCGGTCATCATTTAGATAACCCAGATACCTTGGCGAAAGCAGAACGCCTCACCAGTCGGATCCCGTGAAAGAACAATTGAGAGGTGGTAACTGCGGGTCTCAAAAACGTGGAGCGAAACAGGTAATTGTAAGTCTTTTTGTCCCTGTGTAACGTTATTGTTAACCTAAATAAAATATAATTATGAATTATATAAATGGTCACATCACTTATCAAGGCGAATCCTGATCCATTGAGCTCTACTTACTAAGATAGGAAACTTGTGACCTTTGAGGGGATGCAGAGGTAAACACGGTCCCTAAACAGCAAAGGTCACACTAACATTCCTCCCCATTCCCACCGAATCACTGAGTAGCAACTATTGATACGTGCAGTCAGTGGATTTCAGCTAAGTTAGTTAAGTGTGATAGGTGGCAAGTTCAATCATACCCTTATATCCAGGGAGTCGAGCAATTTTCCTTAACGAAAAATTCTAAACCAGAATCGAACCCAGTCATATGCAGCATGTAATTGCTTTGCAGCTGCGGCTTCACCAACGGAGCTAAGGGAGGGATTATTTCATAACTTTACTAATTTAAGAAATTCTACAACATTCGAGCAGTTTTAAAAGGGAATATCTTCCAACTTAAGCTCCACAGATCTATACAACTGTTAGCTTTCTTCGAAATTCTAAATATTTTCATTGAAAAGCTGGTAAAACTTCATTTACAAACCGCTCGAATAAGTTTCGGAAATCGAACTTTTATTTCCAAACTCCTCTAAAAGGGCCAAAATGATTACATGATTCTGTCAACTAACACTCGAATTTATCTGCAGGCCAAGAATTCATGTTATTTACACAAACGAATTCTTCAATTCGCATTATGTTCAATCGCTTCGAGAGGTCAAAACGACTTCATACTCACCACTTGAATTACGAACAACGCACTCGTCTTTCTGAGTTTTCTGTTCAAATAAATGGGCCGACACATTCGGGATATGTTGTTCAATGTAAGTAATAGTAGAACTAATCGTATTATCAAAGTAACTAATCCAAATCTTTAGCGATTTATTTTTAAGTAAAGCCGCGGAGCTTTCACATTTTTTCCAGCTGATGCACAAATAAGCCCTCATTTTCTCGAGGTTCTGGAAGAACATTTTTCAAAATATTGATCCATGGCAAAATTCAAGTGATTGAACAATAACACTCAAACTACATCGAATGGCACTTGCCATTGTTCTAAATAATGGACCTGTGTTTTCTCAGAAGTGATTTCAAGTAACAGCATCAACAAATTGCTATCTCGAAATTCGAGTAGTAGTAATAGTGCTTGACAAATGGATCATTTTTTAGGAAACCAGTGACTAATCCGCATTTGTGTATGTCAAATAAACAATTACTTCAATTCAGGCATGGAAAACGATTAAGTGTACTTTGAACTGCTCGAACGTGAATTGAACGGGTGCTTGATTGCATTGAAAAATGGTAGCAACATATTCGCAGCAAACCATAAAACTAATAGATGGTATGAAGATCCACTCTCAATTCCGCCTCGTTTGGACCCAAGCGATTGTTCTCAAGCATGGATTACATTTCAAGCAGTTTTGACGTAACTTTGAAGAGATATTTGCAGGTAAATGGATAACCAGTTGCTGTTCCTGTTAAAATTTGATGAATTCGAATGGTCGGCAGAAATTACTGGACTCTTTTTCTGATCGAACCGAACAAACAAATTTATAATTTCTCTTAAAAATTTAAATTTGTGTTAGGTAGTATGCCACAAAGTGCCTTTTTTTTACATCGGGAGATACGGTTCCACATTTGCTAAAAATGAAACCGCGTTGAAAAAGAGACTAAATAATTTTGATCAATTCGCATGGATAGCTTCAACACTTTAAATTGCGTCGATTTTGTTTTTGCTTGTGTTACCTTTCAAGTGCGATGGTCAAAATATAGTTTTTGAAATTTTGAGTATGTACACCAAAAATTGCATTTTTTCTGAAAAAACTGCACATATGATCACTTTTTGCCCAAAAACGGAAAAAAAGTGGTTCGAATTAGGTCGATAAGTAAATTCCTGTTACTGGAGTCATCGCCGAAAACAAACCGGTGTAAACAAAGCCGCTCGAAAAAAACCTGCTCGAATGGAATCAGTGCCTACTTGCACCGAAATTTTGGTGAATATTTTCTAGATTGTTGTAACTTTTCTTTTTCTTCCTTATAGAATTTGATATTGACAGAAATGGCGCAGCAGAATTGGTGTTATTCTTGACGCGACTATGGGAGAGATTTAATTTCGAATTATCATTTCACTTTCGAGCACAGTTCAGGAATGACCTGTTGATACCACTTTTCATTTTAACATGTTATTTGTAACATGTAACATTTAACATGTTCTTTCTAGAACCTTAAGAAAATGACTTCCTATTTATGCTTTTTATGTTAGAAAAAAATCTAATTTAGTTTGAAATCCATGAATCCACTGACGGCTTGCCCTCTCATCCCAGTATGTCTTCTGACGTGACGAACTATTTTAATATGAAAAATTACTTTATTTTTAGAAACAAAGTTAAAAGTTTTTAGTTGTAAACCCCCAAAGTGGACTTAGTCACAGCCTAATGAACAGCTAAAAGATGGGAACAGAATTTGTTTTTTTTCTTCTTCGAAACTGCTCGAATAAGTTGAATATCCATAGCAAAATGTTGTATAACTGATTGGAAAACGCCTAATCCTTGCTCATAATATACCATTTGCCGTAATCGATAAACCGAGTCATGGAAGTGACACTGAAAATTCCTCGAATGCAGTTGCACATTATCCTCAAAAACGAACTTTTCAGCAAGGCAACTGTTACGTGGCTGTCGGAAAGTAAATTCAGACTTGTTATAGTATTATTTGATTTCTGACAAAGTGCTTCAGGAAGAGAAAGAATGGTCCAAACTTATTTTTAATTCAACCAACAAATTCTTCAAAACTGCCACAGTTCTAGGCTATAAATTTGATGGCAACGTGATAGTTGTACTAATCTGGCTAAAATGGCTTATTGGTGATGGATTTTTACGTATAGCTTTATCTGCTAATTCTTTTGCGATACGTATTCGAGTAGTTCAATGTGGTATAAAATACAATATCTTGTTGAAGCTTTGGCACGTGGTTTATACTCAGATTTTATAGAAATTCGTAAAATTTTACCGGAATTCTCAACAGTTGAACGTCTGCAATCCGATTTAACGGATCACGGCAAAATTTTACCGAAATCTTGGTATCGCTCTTGCGGATAACTGTAATTCTCCGAAATCCGTTAAATCGGATTACCGAACGTTCAGTTGTTGAGAATTGGTAAAAATATACATATTTCTGAAAAAAATTCGCTAAGGTGAGATAATTCGTTTCAGAAACTGATATAAAAGAACTTTTAAAAACTGCTCGAATCAGTATTGAATAGCATCGTTAATTTCAATTGTCTTGCATATACTCAATAATTGTTTATTGAACGAACAAATGCTTGCATTTTTAAGTTCGGATATAAACTGTGATTTCTCAATCTGCCTGAATTGTAAAAACCCGCTAGAGCGTATTGAAAAAGCTACCGAAAACTGCGCTCATCCCATTAAGTTCAAAGGTTATCTTGTTTCCATAAATAGCTTTTTTCATTGAGCTTCGAAAACGAGAAAAGAAAGTTATTTCAATTTGCCTGGAATGCGGATGATATTTATCGTTCTCAAGAATGAACTATCTTCGGAGCAGTTCTTACGTGACTATTTTGAAGTTGGCTTTAATTTGGGTCTATGGATCTAGAATTGGCTTATTATTTTAATTACTAGCTCATTGATTAAAATGGCCTGTTCCTAATTTTTTTCTTCTAATGCACAAAGGTTTTCTTTAGTTATCCCAGGGGATAAAGTTCCATTTTACTATGAAACCGCGTAAAAACAGACTACAATTGATCAATTCACATGCATTAACCTTTCAAATTACTTTGATTTTGTTGATGTGTAATCTTTTTCATGCAATAGTCAAATACGGTTTTTTTAATTTTGAGTATTTACACCCAAAAATATGTATTTCTTTTTTCAAAAAGCTGCCATCCAATTACTTTTGCCCAAAACGGAAAAGCTGATCTTCGAAACGCAGGTCGATATTTTGTTCCGCTCCTGGGAGTTATCGCTCGAAAACAAACTGTGTAAAAAAAGACCTTAGTGGTATTGGTATGTCATCCAGGCAATACACTAAGGCCTTTTTTTAACCGGGGGATCACATTCCACTTTTACCACTAAAAAATACTAAATAGAGTTGATCAATACATATGCTTAAACATTTTCAATTGCTCCGATTTTGTGCGCATGTGCGTTGAATCTCTTCCATGCAACGGTCAAAAAAAAGTTTTAAAAATTTTGAGTATTTACACCAAAAATGTGATTTTTTTTAACTGCCATATGTTTTCTTTTAACCCAAAACTTAAAATTTGATTTTAATTACGTCGATAATTTGTTCCGTTCTGGAGTTATCACCGAAAAAATCCGTGTAAAAACGTAAAAAAACCTTAGTGTACTTGTGTATTTTCGATTTCGGGATAGCAAAATAGTGCAAAAAAATAACCTCGAATTTTAAACAAAAAGCCCAACTTAAGATCCATAGAAGCCAAATTATAGCCACTTTCCCTTTTTTTTTTTTTTTTTCAAAATCGAGTAGTACTTCGCTTTAAAAATAGCACAGAATAGGGCTTATTTTTTAAACTGCTCGAGTGAAATCCAAGAATATCTAAGCAAGCGTTTAGTAGCTGGTTAGAATATGCACAAGAAATACATATATTCAATGAAAATTATAATCGTTAGATATTTTCTTACCTCCGAACTAGGCTCATCTTGATGAATACGTATTCGAGTAGTTTAATGTGGTACGAAAAATACAATATTATAGTAGGTTTTTAACTTCAAGCCTAAGGCTATAGCCAATTACGTATTCTCTGAAAATCCTTGACGATTCCATTTAAGTATCAAATTTCAAATAATTTAACAAACTGCTTGAACAAAGTCAGGAAAGGCATTCTGAAAATATGATTCTTCCCAAGCTTAAACTATGTAAGTGTTTGTAATTGTTCATTAACGTTTTCATTATCAACTAGTGAGTTGATGTTAGAAGATATAAATTTAGAATGGCTTCTCAAATACTTCAACAAATTAAGTTACATAGATTTGCATAGATTTCAAGTTATAAGCGTGCAGCTATTAAGTAAAATGCCAGAAATAAACGCTTCAATTTAAAGTTTGGAGTGTGATTTAAAACTGCTCGAATTATTTGAATGGGATAGCGTGGAAAATCCGATCGGTAAAATGTGGTTGGCTTCACAGATTGCTTTTTACAAACTGCTCAAACCAAAATTGGATCTCCTAATAATTTTGACCATGCTTACACTTTTTACACTCAAACTGTTTGTCTATCAAAAAGAAAAAGGTAAAAGTGAGTGTGGTTTGGAACTGTTAGATTGTTTCAGTAGCTTGAATTGAAAACTACTTCGAAAAATGTGCTCATCGCATTGAGATTTCGTGTACGTAATTGCTTTTTTCTCAGCTGTACTCGGAATGTTTATCATTTTTTGATATAATTATTCGCTTCGGGTATTTTCGAGTACTAAAATGTGTAAAAAACAATTAAGACAAAAATCCGAGAGGCTCTGAAACGCAGTTACAAATTTAACTCAAGTTTGGGAAAAGCATAACGCTATCTAAAAAGCTGTGATAGTTTAAAAACTCAGCCCAACAGGTAGGAACAAATACAAAATTCGAGTAGTTTCGAA